>JACXGM010015906.1:0-20916 GCA_016801145.1 Umbra pygmaea
GCTGATGGGCTCGTCCTGGGGCTGGCTGCTGATGGGCTCGTCCTGGGGCTGGCTGCTGATGGGCTCGTCCTGGGGCTGGCTGCTGATGGGCTCGTCCTGGGGCTGGCTGCTGACTGGCTAGTCCTGTGGCTCGTCTTCGTTTTGGAAATGGCTGATGCTCTATCTCATCCTCTTCCTCAAAGTCACTGTCAGACTCTGAATTTTCAGAAATGTGATCCTCGCATTCTGAAACCTCTTCTTCCACATCATCAAACGTTTCTCTATCTTCCAAAGTCAATTGCAAAGCCCTCTGAACAGAGTATCTTTTGGCCATCTTGATCAGTTGTGATAAGGAACCACACTGGCAAAGCTATATTTATTGTGTTCCGCCCCCAATTTTCAGCGGAGAGTACGAGAAAATGAAGATCGGTTCCCGCAAAACAGAAGATAAAATGTGCGGGAATTGCTAGAATTTTGCAACAATATTGCAAACAACACCTGCCAGGTGCAGAAACAATCACACACACCTACACACACTTACAGGAGGCCCAGACAAAACAAAAGGAGTGAAGGTACACAGGACCAACAATTTTCACACCTTTATTAGACCTGGGTCCAGTAGACCCGAACACCCTGTATGTAATATAAATGTGTTGGGGGGGGTGTACAAGTTGGGGACATTGAAAATGTGTTCTGATTTATGTTTTTCACTGAAAATGAGCGAAGGCCAATGAGTTTCAAAAAATATTCTTTTGTATATTTTTTCTTTAGATAAAAAAATAAAACGGGTCCCACAGACCCGAACACCATACAAGGGTTAAGGCACTTCCTCATTTGCGTCACTTTGCCAAACTGGATTCTCATCCTGTGGTCGGTACCCTAACCTTCAGTGGTAATTATTTTCTTCTGCTTATTATTTATCTTTATTTACTTTTATGTTTTTAATTCACTTCCAATATGTCCGATTCTGGCATGTTTTGATGACACCTTTGTTTATTAATAAATTACTATCACTAAAATTATGTTTATCAATAAGTCTTTATGGAGCTGGGTGAGGCTCCCTTTGATAGTTCGACGCACTAAGGCATAGGGCTGGGAGGTATGGCTTAAATTTAATACCCCAATATTTTTCAAATGTTTGACAGTATCCCGGTATTTAAAGGTATTTAATTTTTTAAGTAAAGGGTTGAAAGAAATTAATTTGTTTGTTCATTATGATTTTTGTTGGAACACCAATAAACAAGACAGAGCAAGTAAAAGTAGTGCTATTGTTTAAATCTTTATTAAATGCAGGAATACTAAAATAACTTTGCAACCGCAAAAAAACAAGCCTATCCGCTGTCTATGGCTTTAGTACTGAACCGTGGCATGTCATGGCACCACCACAGTACTTGCTTAGGTTTATGAATTACAAAAAAGTCCCACTGTCATTTAACTAGAATAACTACTGGTATAGTTCTGACAATCAGATTGGTTTCACAGGTTCTGGGCACGGAAAAATAGCCTTTGAACTCGAGCCAAACAACCCCCATAAGCTTTTTTCCCATGTTATAACATCGGTCGAGTGGCTTAGTGCATGTGCTAATAGAACCAAGCGTGTATATGCCGTCAAGAGCATGCCAAAGGTGTAGGTGGCAGTATAACGAAAGGCTGAAGCCCACGTTAGCCAATCAGATTCCCAAAAGTAGCCAGATGAAAATGTAAACATAGGTCGGACTTTTAGCACAGGTGCAGGTTCTGGCGCATACTGTGACGTCGGCTGCCTAAACCTCGGTTTTCCTTCGTTTACATGCCAACGGAGTTTTCAAAAATCTCCACTTTAGCCTGAGTTTTTAGAAATAATCGTTTTCAAGGGCGAATTCTCTGTTTGTGTGTAAACGAAGGGCACAAACGAAGGGAAATATCTCAGTTTTTCAAAATAACCGTCCGTGTACGTGTAAACGGGATCTTAAACCAAACCATGTCCACACTATCGACGTTGCACCCTTTTTAACAATTATTTTCACTAATGGGTAATAGATTTTTGTATATTGCTATTACATCTATTACTTGGTACAGAAAAATGTGGGAATTTGCCAGTTGCTTAAGTGGAACCCCTTCAATGCACAAGTGGTCTTGCTTTCACCGAGTCTATGTCAGCAGCAGTCACCTGCTGTCTCTGTCGCACCATGAACAGAGATCTTGAAAATGGGGGGGGGGGGGTATGTTGATATGTTGAATTCATATCTCGGAATGTGAAATCAATGAAAAATCCAAATAAGAGGTCTTGTGTTCTCTCCTACTTAAAAAAAATAAACACTGATATAGCATTCCTATAAGAGACTCATTTAATTAGGTTTAGCCAGGTACAAGAGACTCATTTACTTAGGTTTAGCCAGGTCTTCCACTCCCATTTCAATTCTAAAGCCAGAGGGGTGGTCATTTTGGTCAGTAAAAGAATACATTTCTCACTCACTAATGTAATATCAGACAAAAGCAGGAGGTATTTAATTATATCTGGTTCTGTAGTGGATTGTAAATGTTTACAGGACTGATTATAGCAGATTCCACAGCTGTCTAAGGACTGGCATACTCTCACACTCTATCGAGGACTTCCTGAGTGAGACCTGGAAGGAAGGGGGGTCACACCACCCACTAGAACAAACTAGACAACAGGAAGCTGATAAAACTCAACATTATACTGTACATAACAATATGACATGTGTTGTTTCCTGGACAGTCCCATCAAGGGTGGTTTATTGTACAGAGGAGGAGGTTTATTGTTGAATAGGTCCAGTGATCTTCCACAGGTTTAAGACAAATACTATTTTGTTACAGTATTCAAATGGAATAACATAGGATCAGCCTGTGTCTTTGTGTAGGACAGGATGCCGCCTAGTTGTCTGTCACTAATCCAATCAGGTATATATGTTGATATATGTGGCTTTGTTACAGTGCCAGCCAGTGAAATTGTGACTCCCATTTTTATGCAGTGGTAAAGTGGGGCGACGCCTCTTCGGAAAGGATAACATTCTTTGTTTAAGTTTTTATCAATTGAGTTCTCTTTAACAAGACTCCTGGTCCACGTTAGTGCGCGCCATAGAAATTGTGTTAGATTAATGGTAGATTACTAGACTGAACCATATAGGATTTGCTTAGATCATATTTAGGAGTTTTAACGACATGTAATATTCTTGGTATTGTAATTGTTTAATTCTTTGTCCAGTTAAAAAGCATGCACTTTGATGCCCTTTTATCTGGAATTAAATGTTATTCACTTTACCAAGTTCTGTGTGAGACATTCTAAATAATTTTCCAGTATATCTCCGGTGGAGATATTAACGGGAACGTAAGCTATCTTGTTATGCCCTGCTCATAGTTTCAGCTCTTATCACGCACACATTCAAGCAAGGTACGCAGTGTGTCTGACTATCGCGGGCAACGATTAAGTTTCCTGGGTCGCAGTAGTATTTCTTTCTGTAGCGGTTTACACACATGGATAAATAATCGATATGGGGTCAGATAGATAGTAAATATCAACAACGTCTATACCATCCATTATCTCTACTCATCTATTAAGCATTCATTTGTGTTTAACTCAGACTATTGCAACAGGGGAGAGGAGGAAATATATTGATTATTAATGCGTTACTTCATAAGTGCATATTAATTGTATTCTTTTACCCCCCCTTACATAAATGGTGCCCCGTGTGAGGGAATCTGGCTAAGCTGAACAGTTTTCGATCAGTGTGCATGCAGATCATGGATTTAATTTCAAAAGGAATAACTGGACAAATCTGCTGAATGGACAGGTTGGGTTTTTCCTGAGATTGATTCAAATGCTGAGGATTCTGCAACACTGGTGAGTAAACTTTAAAACTGTTCTGCAGGCTTAATGAAATGTTTGGTTGTATGTACATATAGAACCTACTCTATGTTTGTTGCTAGACTACTCATTTTTCAAGATAAAACGAAAATTGCAAACTCTGCTGCAGAGTCGAAAGTATGTGAACGCTTTAGAGAGCTGCTGCGAGACGTTTGGTATCCCGATAGTAGCCATCAAACAACAGGCAGTGCAAAAATAAACACACAGGCCAAAATAGCCAGTCAATGGAAGAATTAATAACAATTGTTTGCAACGCAGCATTAGCTAAAAGTGAGCAAACTGACACAGACGAGCCAGCAGGGCTCCTCCGCTCACCGCAGGCCGTGGGGAGACAGGGCGTCAGTGTTGTTAAATGCAAGGGACCTGCAAAAATAGCTTGGCTTAAAACTAGGGATTTCACCGAAATGAAAATTCTTGGCCGAAACCGAAAACTGAAAAAGAGGAAACCGAAACACCGAAAGAAATTATGATGTCACACATGTAACATCCAGTATTTGTGTGGCGGCCTGGGAAAACCCTTGACTTTCTGGGCTGAATACATCTTTGGAACCTACAAACTGTCCTGAAAACAAATCTGTCTGAATCACTCAGATATCTTTATTACAACTGAAGTTAAATCATTTTAAAGTTGACATGCATCAAAATGTGACAAGGGAGAACTGCTTTCAAAGATTTCATTCTGTTTCATTCTAATTCTATTGTGATGCATGAGGGAAGCACCGACATACAGCTCGACTGTTTCAAACAGATTATTTATATGATTATTTATTTATTTATTAATTTTTTTAAGCATTACCAAGTCTGCCAAAATAAGAAATAAATATATAAATAATGCTCAAACGATTAATTGCACAATAAATACAGTAAACAAATAAATGTAGGTAGTAATGAAATTATACATTGAGACATTAAAGTTTATATCACTTTTAATTAGCTTCTTTATTTATTCACCTTTGTAATAATTACCTTATTTATTGTCTTCAACTTTTTTTATTAATGACTTATTTTTTAAATGTATATATTTATGTGTATATCATAATATTTTTGTCTGTTTTATTCTTCCTTTGTATTTTTTTACCCTATTTATTTCTTCAACGCTATTTATTTATTATGTCCTTTTTACATTTCTGTATGCATTTCTGCCTCATTATGCAAGTGAGAAGGGGCTGTGTCTTTAGGGGTCAAATTCTGCCCATTTGTTGGTTAGCAGTATACTGCATCGGTCGAATCTACATGCTAGAACTACGTGCTGCCATCTTGAGTTACTGAAAAGCAGTCGATTCAAGTTATATTATTATATTATATTTACAGAAAGAAAAGTAGGCTATATCAAAATACAAAACAAACAAAATAATGAAAGGATTTCTCTAGTCTCTAATTAGCAAAAACAAAAACAACTGTGTGAGGTGTTATTTTTCAGTGTAATATATCCAGGAAACACAGAGAAAAATGAATAACGCTGCTTGACCATGCAGAACAAAATACACTTTAAAAGGAAAAAATACATGTCTTAAATGGAGCTTCGCTTTTTACAACAGCTGTACATATTTGAATATATATATACAACTATATATTCACCTACACAAAAGAGGGTTTGAATGAAGATAAATCAGTCTTTACAGCGTGCCGTTATGCAATGCGAAGCTTGCTTGAAACCGATTTGTTTTAGCTTCAAGTCTATTTATCTCATCAGCGCAAAGCTTGGAGGCAAGCATATAATTCAACAATTATGAAAAACTGTACATAGAACAATTCTAAAATCCACACTGCACCGGCTGAAATGTTGGCTATTGTATTTGAATATATAATATTACAAAAAATATACACTGCTCAAAAAAATAAAGGGAACACTTAAACAACACAATGTAACTCCAAGTCAATCACACTTCAGTGAAATCACACTGTCCACTCAGGAAGCAACACTGATTGACAATCAATTTCACATGCTGTTGTGCAAATGGAAAAGAAAACAGGTGGAAATTATAGGCAATATAATAATATTGCAAGACAACCCCAATAGAGGAGTGTTTCTGCAGGTGGTGACCACAGACCACTTCTCATTTCCTATGCTTCCTGGCTAATTTTGGTCACTTTTGGTCACTTTTGAATACTGGCGGTGCTTTCACTCCAGTGGTAGCATGAAAAGGAGTCTACAACCCACACAAGTGGCTCAGGTAGTGCAGCTCATCCAGGATGGCACATCAATGCGAGCTGTGGCAAGAAGGTTTGCTATGTCTGTCAAGGTAGTGTCCAGAGCATGGAGGCACTACCAGGAGACAGGCCAGTACATCAGGAGACGTGGAGGAGGCCGTAGGAGGGAAACAACCCAGGACCACTACCTCCGCCTTGGTGCAAGGACACTCTCAGAAATGAAGGTACAAGAATGTACCTAAGCTTATCGCTGGGGCTGTAACTTACTGAGGTACAAATATTGTACCTTTCAGCATGGGTCCATATTTATACCATTGATATCTGTACATCTAATGGGACACTTTTGTACCCTGAGGGACAAAACTGTACACATTTAGTGCACTAGGGTTCACCTTTGTACCTTTGAGTTCCTCACATGACCAGTGCACCTTTAAGTGCAGTTTTGTCCCTAGGGGTACAAAAGTGTCCAATTAGAGGTACAGATAGCAATGGTAAAAAATGGACCCATGCTGAAAGGTTCAATATTTGTACCTCAGTAAGGTAGAGCCCCAGCAACAAGCTTAGGTACATTCTCGTATCTTCATTTCTTAGAGTGGAGGAGCAGGAGGAGCACTGCCAGAGCCGTGCAAAATGACCTCCAGCAGGCCACAAATGTTCATGTGTCCACTCAAACGGTCAGAAACAGACTCCATGAGGGTGGTATGAGGGCCCAACATTCACAGGTGGGGGTTGTGCTTACAGCCCAACACTGTGCAGGATGTTTGGCATTTGCCAGGGAACACCAAGATTGGCAAATTTGCCACTGGCCCCCTGTGCTCTTCACATATGAAAGCAGGTTCACACTAAGCACATGTGACAGACGTGACTGAGTCTGGACACGCCGTGGAGAATGTTCTGCTGCCTGCAACATCCTCCAGCATGACCGATTTGGCGGTGGGTCAGTAATGGTGTGGTGTGGCATTTCTTTGGGAGGCCGCACAGCCCTCCATGTGCTCGCAAGAGGTAGCCTGACTGCCATTAGGTACCGAGATGAGATCCTCAGACCCCTTGTGAGACCATATTCTGGTGCAGATGGGCCTGGGTTCCTCCTATTGCAAGACAATGCTAGACCTCATGTGGCTGGAGTGTGTCAGCAGTTCCTGCAAGAGGAAGGCATTAATGCTATGGACTGGCCCGCACGTTCCCCAGACCTGAATCTGGGACATCATGTCTCGCTCTTTCCACCAACGCCGTGTTTCACCACAGATTGTTCAGGAGTTGGCAGATGCTTTAGTCCAGGTCTGGGAGGACATCCCTCAGAAGACCATCCGCCACCTCATCAGGAGCATGCCCAGGCATTGTAGGGAGGTCATACAGGCACATGGAGGCCACACACACCACTGAGCCTCATTTTGACTTGTTTTAAGGACATTACATCAAGACCTCCATGGGTTGATTAATTTGATTTCCATTGATAATTTTTGTGTGATTTTGTTGTCAGCACATTCAACTATGTAAAGATGAAAGTATTTCATATGATTAGTTCATTCATTCAGATCTAGGATGTGTTATCTTTTTTGTGTTCACTTTATTTTTTGGAGCATTGTATATATAATGGGTGTGCCAAACCATAATGCAGATCCCGAAACATATTTGCTCCGAATTTTTTAGTTGAACATCTTTTTTAAACATTCAAATTCTATAGAGCCTATAAAATATCGAAAATACAACAGCATAAATATGACATGTTGTAATTCAGGCTATTGTTTCTGAATAACATCCAACAATGGAACATTTAAAAATGAATAAAACTGCACTTTCTGATTGCGCCATTAGTTGAAAATCGTTTTTACTTTCTACATCAACAAAATAAAACAGAAAGAAAAGTATTAACTGGTTTGTCTCTGAATGAAGTAAACATGGTGGATTTTCATTCTATAGACTTAAGAATTGTCATTCTATAAAGGCAATATACTACGATCAAAAACAACAAAAATCTCCATGTAATTAATCTGTTTTGAGACAGTTTTACTGTAAAAACCTATAAAAACACAATAGAAGTGATGCTCTTGATCGCTAGATGCAGTGATGGCTTGGCTGAAGGCTGCGGAAGAGAGGGCGGATTTTAATGAGGGTGATTCGTATGCTAATGACGCTGATGGGCATCAGCAGTTGGCGGCTATAGGTAGTTTGGAAGGCCTGGGGGTTCTAGTGTTAAGGTCTGCTTAGAAATATTTTCCGCCATTTAGAACATTTTTGACGTTTCCTCCTACACCGTAGCTCCGATTGAAACCAAATATTCAGTGAAACATCAATGGACCAAGCTTATTAAACGTTGAATAAAACATGTTGATATCTCAATTACTTTTTAAGTTATTGACCAATGAACTTGGAATGGGCGTGGCTCTGGACATAAATGAAGACAAATCAGCAACCGTAGTGCCAATCATCACAAAACGTACAGGATATGTTCAGATAAATGCCCCCGATATACCCAGACAGTGTCTTATACATACGCCACTAGGGGGCGATACAAGCGCAAGACAGGTGAGTGGAATTACACACATTTTATTATTAATCGCATATTCATTTTCCAATCATGACAAATCATTCAGGATATGTTCTCATAAGTAACTGAACAACGCCCACAAGGGGGCACTTTAAATGTATAAGTTGCATGTGGAATGACACAAATCAAGCTATAGTTTATAAAAATTGTAGGATATGTTTTATAACAATGTTGAACCACAGGTGAAATTACTTTGAATTCACTATTGAGAAAAAGGGTTGAAGCCGCAAATCGCCACTTTCGGCTATATTTTTTATTATTTTCATTTTATTTGTACATTATATTACATTATCTAGCCTGCTCGTTAGCATCAACTTGGCTGAACAGACCTACAGTACAGTAGGTGGAATGCAACAGTCGTTTTCAGAAAGATTTGTATGGGATTATGAACTCAATGATCTAGTCATTTTGTTTTTTCATGTTTTCTCACTGAGATGCAGCACAAAGGCTGACAGATAAAAATATATCTTATATGCATGTCGACGAGAAAGCAGGAGAAACAAATAGTGTTGTGACGCATACACAGGAATCCCCGGGAATGCCTTGACGAACAAGTTGCTTTCCTGACATATTGTTGCTGCCCATTGCCTTCCATCCACTGACGTATATTGTTCAAGATAAGAGATGTACTGTAGTTCACTAAGCAATCTCTCTTACTGTAAATCATGAGAAATAGTAGTGGTGACGTTTACCCTATTTTTTGATATTTTAAAAACACAAGATAATCTTTCCCTACAGAAAAGCAACGCCTAAAATTCATGACAGTTATCAAAGTCGATCTGGTCACAATTCCTGTTGAAATAAAATTATTACAATCAGTAATAGATGTACTGTACTCATTACTAGTTCATGATGTGCCCATTACTACAGTAGTTTATGAAAGCAGTACCAAACACTGTATGATTAACAGATGTACCCATTACCACTTTTAGGTTAACAAAATGAACAACGGCTATCTATAATAAAAATAAAAGCAGTATCGAACTGTGTAAGACTGATGTACTGCAACACCATAAATATACTTTGGTCACGCGCTGGAATCGAACCCTGTATGCCCGGTTGACATTCATTAGTTGTTTCCATTACACCATCAAGTCCATGTGAACTGTTCACTTTTTCGGGGAGTTGAGTTTAGCTGTTTAGACTCTGTAGGATTTTGTAAATGAAAAGATATTTTACATATACAGTAAGCAGTTGAGATGAGACAATTATATTGTAGGACAATAGTTTAATGACTAAAGCGCTACAAATAATACATTTAACTTCAGAACGTAGTTGTTTTAATGATAAACATGTTGTACACTAGAGATTATCTTAAGGGAAATGCTTTGGATGAATGTGCACCCTGAAGCCACCTGGCTGCCATTTGATGTATTGTTTTCTTTTATAAACTTCCACCAACATTTTATTCACTTGGCTGAAGTGTGCCTCTTTAAAACACGGTACAGCTCCACCCCTTTTGCACCACTTTACCATGTGACATCTGTACATGAAGATTCTTGTTGTTGTTGAATGTACTTTATGACAGTGCAAGATATAATTTCGTTATGCTTCTGGAAAATCCATTAAATCATTAGACTGCCAACACCATTATTCATCCTTGTATAACTCGCGGTCATAGCCTATTCATATTCTATATAAAAAGGAAAAATTGTTTTCTGTTTCAAGTCTATTTTGTCTGGTCAGCCGCGTTGATGTAGCAAGCAGATTAAAATAAATAACTGTGTAATCAAATAGAAAATCACAAACAACCTAAATAACTATAAAAGTAAAACCATACACAAAAAATCTAAGTTCATTTAGCCTATAAAGCCATACTATGTCTGAGCTGGGGAAGAAAAATAATAAAATTTCCTTGCTCACCTGAATAATATGGTTATACAGTGCCCCCTTGAACATTTCGACCTTTTGCCACATTTCAGACTTACGTAAAGATATAAAACTGTAATTTTTTGTGAAGAAGCAACAACAAGTGGGACACAATCATGAAGTGGAACGAAATTTATTGGATATTTCAAACGTTTTTAACAAATAAACTGATAAATCGGGTGAGCAAAATTATTCAGCCCCTTTACTTTCAGTGCAGCAAACTCTCTCCAGAAGTTCAGTGAGGATCTCTGAATGACCCAATGTTGACCTAAATGACTAATGATGATAAATAGAATCCACCTGTGTGTAATCAAGTCTCCGTATAAATGCACCTGCTCTGTGATAGTCTCAGAGGTATGTTGAAAGCACAGAGAGCATCATGAAAAACAAGGAACACACCAGGCAGGTCCGAGATACTGTTGTGGAGAAGTTCAAAGCTGGATTTGAATACAGAAAGATTTCCCAAGCTTTAAACATCCCAAGGAGCACTGTGCAAGCGATAATTTTGAAATGGAAGGAGTATCAGACCACTGCAAATCTACCAAGAACCGGCCGTCCCGCTAAACTTTCAGCTCATACAAGGAGAAGACTTATCAGAGATGCAGCCAAGAGGCCCATGATCACTCTGGATGAACTGCAGAGATCTCCAGCTAAGGTGAGCGAGTCTGTCCATAGGACAACAATCAGTCGTATACTGCACAAATCTGGCCTTTATGGAAGAGTGGCAAGAAGAAAGCCATTTCTGAAAGATATCCATAAAAAGTGCCATTTAAGGTTTGCCACAAGCCACCTGGGAGACACACCAAACATGTGGAAGAAGGTGCTCTGGTCAGATGAAACCAAAATCAAACGTTTTGGCAACAATGCAAAACGTTATGTTTGGCGTAAAAGCAACACAGCTCATCACCCTGAACACACCATCCCCACTGTTAAACATGGTGGTGGCAGCATCATGGTTTGGGCCTGCTTCTCTTCAGCAGGGACAGGGAAGATGGCTAAAATTGATGGGAAGATGGATGGAGCCAAATACAGGACCATTCTGTAAGAAAACCTGATGGAGTCTGTACAAGACCTGAGACTGGGACGGAGATTTGTCTTCCAACAAGACAATGATCCAAAACATAAACCAAAATCTACAATGGAATGGTTTACAAATAAACATATCCAGGTGTTAGAATGGCCAAGTCAAAGGCCAGACCTGAATCCAATCGAGAATCTGTGGAAAGAACTGAAAACTGCTGTTCACAAACGCTCTCCATCCAACCTCACTGAGCTCGAGCTGTTTTGCAAGGAGGAATAGGCAAAAATGTCAGTCTCTCGATGTGCAAAACTGATCGCGACATACCCCAAGCGACTTACAGCTGTAATCGTAGCAAAAGGTGGCGCTACAAAGTATTAATTTAAGGGAGCTGAATAATTTTTCACGCCCAATTTTTCAGTTTTTTATTTGTTAAAAAAGTGTGAAATATCCAATATATTTCGTTCCACTTCATGATTGTGTCCCACTTGTTGTTGATTCTTCACAAAAAATTACAGTTTCATATCTTTATGTTTGAAGCCTGAAACGTGGCAAAAGGTTGAAAAGTTCAAGGGGGCCGAATATTTTCCCAAGGCACTGTATAGCAGAAGCAGCAATTCTCAGGCTGATATAAAATGAATTCATCTTATTCTCCCTTTCTCTGATATAAAATGTAAAAGTTTATAATATTAATTTGTAAATTCAATACCAAATATAATTTCATTACTTATTTTGTTAGTTAGTGTAAAACATCCGACATGTAGAATTAAATGAGTAAACGCAGCGACATTTGGCCAACTGTGATTTCAAAACTTAAGGATGATGGTAGTAAACAATAAATACCCTACGAAATTCAAATATTATTGAATAACTTATTTTGCTACAACATTAATATAGCTTAGGCAATATGTTGAATTATGAGAAGCAGCATTTCGTAGTTGTAAAATAATCAGCGACAATTTTAAAACACATGATAGCCAGTCAATTTAATAATAATAATAATGTTTATTTTTATAGCGCCTTTCAAGAACCCAAGGTCGCTTCACAAACTAATGCAAACAGTTAACGGACAACTGGACAGGCAATAACTAGTGGAAGACAGAAAAATAGGATAATAGATAGTTATTTACTTAGCTTAGTGAAAATATGAGTTTTAAATTGAGATTTGAAGGTCTGTAGATTAGGGTAGGTACAAAGGTCCGAGGGCAGGTTATACCAAAGCTTAGGGCCAACAGAGCTAAAAGCCCTACCACCCACACTAGAAAGTTTATATCTGGGTACGACAAGCAGATTGTCGGTGCTAGATCTAGGGGTCTGGGCAGGAACATATGGTTGCGCTAACTCAGCAAGGTATTTAGGTGCGGGGCCGTGACAGGCTTTATAGACTAGGACTAACAGTTTAAACTGGATGCGATTGACCACAGCAAGCCAGTGAAGTTGGTAAAGGATAGGAGTGATGTGTGCAGATTTTTTGTTAAATGTAAGGGCTCGGGCAGCAGAGTTTTGTACCATTTGAAGGAGGTGTATAGCTTTGGTGGTTAGGCCACTATATAAAGAGTTACAGTAATCCAATCTGGAGGCTATAAATTCGTGGATAACAGTTTCCGCATCTTCAGGGTTAAGGGAGTGGCGCAAATGAACAATATTCCGCAAGTGAAAGAAGCAAGATTTAACAATATGACTGATGTGTGAGTGAAAACAACGAGGAATTGAACAAAACTCCCAGATTCTGCACAGTTATAGAAGGCCTAATCTTGACACCATCAATATCAATTAAAATGTCATGCCCGGGTAGACTCTGTGATTTAGGACCAATCAACAGGAGTTCAGTTTCCCCAGTATTAAGCTGTAAGAAGTTATCAGACATCCATGTTTTAAGTTCCTGAAAGCAGGAGAGAACAGAAGTGGGTAGACAAACTGAGTTGGGTTTAACCGTGAAATATATTTGAATATCATCAGCGTAAATATGAAAGTTGAGCCCATGTCGTCTGATAAGAAACAGAAGAGGACCAAGTACAGAACCATGAGAAACAGTGACAGTACGGGATCAACTGTCGCCTATCCTAACAAATTGCTGTCTATCTGATAGATATGAGGTTAACCACTGGTGTGCCGAACCAGTGATGCCTATTTCAGACAGTCGAGAAAGAAGAATGGAGTGGCATACAGTGTCAAATGCTGCACTAAGATCGAGGAGAATCAGGATACTATGGGCACCAGGATCAGAAGCCAGAAGGAGATCATTAAGCCCCTTTAAAAGTGCTGTCTCTGTGCTCTGATAAGGACGAATACCAGATTGAAGCGTTTCAAAAATATCATGTTTCTCTAAATGGGACTGCAGTTATACCACGACTACCTTCTCAAGTAGCTTGCCAACAAATGTCATTGTCGAAACCGGGCTTCTTAAAAATTGGAGTGATGGCTGCTATTATCAGATCATGCGGAACATAGGCAGTGGCAAGAGATCTATTTATAATATGGGTAATAGGTTAAATAAGTGACAGCAAAATGTTTTTTAGGAGGTATGTTGGAATAGGATCAAGTGTACAGGAGGTGGAATTAGATTTGATGATCAGTTTTTCAACCACAGATGTATTTGTGTGTACTATTATTACATTACATTGCAAATACACATTATTTAGGTAATTCTCAGCCTGGGCTAAATATCTTTTGTCTGGAGGTTATTGGCCATTCAGCAATTGACAGCATTCATTCACTGGGATGTTTAGTGCCTGGGTACCAAATAATTGGCTGGGTACCAACGTTACGAGGCATCTGATTTTGGTGGTTTAAGTAGGAATTAGGGGTAAAATACCTTCTATAAATAGCTTCCTGTTTCTATTGTACAACGGAATGTTTTAAAATACACATATTTAAGAAAAGTCAAGGAAGGAGGAGGGTGTAGCTTTCAAATTCACAGATTTTAATTACAAATTCTAATGCCAGACGGCATCTGCGTTTTGCGCTTTTAGTGTTAAACTTTAGACGACCAATATCTATATACTAGGGCTGGGCCATATGGCCAGAAAATGATATCACAATATAAAATAGATATTTTTTCGATACGATATGGCTAACGATATATTGAAAGGACCTGCTGTGACTTGATTAAATCAAAGTGTACAGTCTGCTGTATAAACAAAAAAAACAATACATACAAAAAATATTGATTGACCTTGTTATATTTCTGTTCAGAAGTTTCAGGTAAAACTGAACTACAAGCAATATGAAATACTCCTCATTTGTTGATGTCTCTTTGTTTTAGAACAAAACCAGCTGTTAAAAACTCGATAACGATACATATTGAATTATCGCCCAGCCCTACTATATACAAAAAGCTTTCTTTTAAAATAAGATATTGCCCATCATCATTTGGTTGATTTCATTTTTGCCATTTTAGTTATAGGATAATGATATCAACTTGGATCAAAATAATTACTATCAACTAACATAAACTACCTACAAGTCATTTTAAACAAAAATCGATTAGACTCACTCCTCAAAATAACTTGTCTAATATCTTTGTTTCAGTAATCATGGCAGAAGTATTGAAACATAAAAAACGTTCTGTTTACTTCCTGGTTCCTGTCAGATTTGAAAGAAAACACAATAAAGGATAGAGTTATACGCATTTTCTGATTTGATCCATCTGGCTGTAATGAACCAATGACCACGTTTCTTTTAGCAGAATTTATTCATTCACATGGTTTCAACGGTTAGTTTCTAGCATCTACTGTTCCAAAGAAATTAACAGAAGCGTTAGACTGAAGCATCAAATTATCTTTAGTGGAAAATGCGGCGGTTGTGCATGGATTGTGCAGTTTGTTTGAAATGTGGTGGGGACAAAGACGTTGTTGGAAGTGCATTTTTAGAGTGTAAAATAATTGTAAATGGAGTTGATTAGTTTGTCAAAACTTATGCGGTTAAAACAGAAATTGACATGCAGCCTGCACGTCAGGCAGCTATCGTGTAAACTGTGTAGTACACTATTTAGTAAGCTATATCTAATTGGCACTATGTAGGATACTGTAAAAGTACATTCTTTTGTGTTGTTATGTTGTGAGGTGATGAGACTAACAGATTTATAGGCCCACGATTGGCCGCTGCACTGTCAATTTTCCTGAAATTTCACTCCTGCAGTGGAGAAACAGCTGTTTGTTTTTTTCTTTTTAATGTAGATTTTAAAATCATCATTCTGTACGTTGTGTGTGAAAAAATAAAGAAAGAAATAACAAGTAGCTACCAATAGCCATGTACAATAATAGGCATAATTTTGCATTTAGATTGTAGTTGAATAATGTGCACCATAGCCTATAGGATTCTGGTTCAAAGGGTTAATCTCATTGCAAGGCAATATTTCTCCATGTGTCTATCATTTTTTGTATGTAAGAAAATCAAGAATAGCCTAATTATTATGTTTAATGTTGTCCAATGTATATGTTTACTTTTAATTTAACAAAATACTATGCTAATAACACATTGGTATTAACCTATTAATGGAAGAGGGTCTGCAACCGACATTTTGAATATAGGATACTAGGCTTTCACCGACTTAGATTTTCTTTGGTCAACCAACAATCGACAGATCTCTGACAAATGACTAGTAGACATTTTTCTTCAATAAATGACACAATGACTCAATGTACAGTAGCAGCTGGCCTTTTCAGATTCAGCCACCTTAAAATTATTCCTAATGTTAAGCCTCATAGTTGTTGCTGAATGCCCATATTATTACAACTGCTTGGTTGTATGTAACTATGATATGTAGTGTGAAGTCATGTTCTACAAAAAAAATGTTTAGCTGGCAAATTAGCAGAGCGCGTCAATTAAATGGCGTGTGCTGGATGGATAGATTTTTCGTGAAAATGTGCAGCAAGTGCCAGAGTGGGGAACTGTGTGTTAGCAAGAAAGAAATGCTTGTCTTGCCAGGACTATATAACATTTGACTTTATCAAATTTTAAAATTAAATTTAGGGAGTAACCCTGAAATCTAACTTTGTTTCTGGATATACGCAAAGATTCACACATAACTATTTAACTAGGTAACAACATATAACTACTTCATTGTGATTAGATCATTCAAAATGTAAAAAAATAAAGCGCATGATGATTTGAACTGGTGAAAAAATTTATAATAAGAACATCAGAAATTGAACAACAAGATGTATGTTGTGCCTAGTTAAAATAAATAGGCTATGACTTTATTAGTGTTAGACTTAAATTAGCAAAAGCAAAGGCAGACACAACTTGCTGTTTTCAAGTGGCAGGCTGTACATCATATTCAACGTCAAACTATATGAAAACCGGTGTTGGCAGAGTTTGTGTTCCTTTGATGAAATGTTACTTTGATGAAATGCTTCCATACTAAGGATATCTAAGGCATTTTGTTTCTGCTAAAAGTCTAACAACAACAGTATATTTAAAGTTCAGGACAGGTTAAAGTTAATGTAATTAACTGCAATTGCGCTGACATGTGCAGTGTGCAAAAAAGAAAAAAGAAAACAGGCTACATAAAAGGGATTTTTTTTAGGTTACATTGTATGCTTTGCGTTATTCAACATAATTTTGGAAAGCACCTTGGTTAAAACATATTTTTATTAGTGTTGCACTATTTGTCTTGCATAATATCATACTATTCCGTAGCACAATTATTGTAGCTAGTTAAGTGATACAGGGCATCAGATCGCACACAGCCAAGTGACTCCTCGACTAAAATAATGTTAGCGTAATCTTATCAGAGCCTATCAAGTAAACTATCTAATAGTGAAATCAGCAGAAATCCCGATCCATATAAAATAAAAACGTGCCCGCCCAGTGAAAATAAATGCCACAAAATTGAGCTTGGGTCTGACGCCAGCCCTGATTGTGTCTCTTTGACAGAGGCTGCTGTGGCCCACTGTACAGGCTGAGCAGAGGCTGCACAGTTTAGACCAGCGGTCTAAATTATGTTGCTAAAAACTTCCAATATATAACTACTATCAGACCGGGCCTTGCAGCCGCGAAACACTAACAGCCACCGGGAAAAGTCCAGACTCTCCCGATTGCCACCCCACACCGGGTCTTTCTCTAAAAAAAAGTGGTGGGGACAAAATGACTCATGACAAAATCTGGTGGGGTCCCCACTGTAATCTATGCCTATGCGGTTGTGGTTCACATTATAATCAGCCCAATAACCCGCTGCCTGCATATTTTCAATTTTTTTAAGCTCAATTTCGTGGAAAATGGCAACACTGCACTTCCACTCCACTGAATTGCCTGAATCGAAAAGACAAGCACGCATCGACCAATCACAGTCTGTAAAATGTAACACATTGCTCTGATGCCAGCACGCAAACAAGCACGCCCACAATCAAGACACTTGGGGTGAATCTAGCAGGGCTATGCAACTTTTCTCGAAGTACAGCTGGTGACAGACAAGTTCACTGTTCAGGTACCGTATTTGTATTGCATAGTGCCGTGGAATCAGTGGCCATTAACTTGACTGGATACTTCCAGCAGGATAATGTGCGATGGCACAAAGCAAGCATAATTTCAAATTGGTTCGACAAACATGACAGTAAATTAAGTTAACAGCATTGGCCTGCACAGTCTCCCGATCTCAAAAAGCAATACATTCAATAGAAATGTTTTGATGAGGTTCATAGCATACATTTGTGACCTAAAAAAACTGCATAGACTGTGTGATGCTATCAATTCAGCATGGACCAAAATCCCTAAAGAGTGTTTCCAGCCCCATGTTGAATTAATGCTGGAAGAAATTCAAGCTGTTCTGGAGGCTACACAATACTAGATGATTGTACCTAATGAAGTACTTTATGAACACCTTGATAATTATTATATAACAATGCTGCTCCGAATATGTATTCTACCTCTGCAGTTACCTTCATATAATCTCTCTCTGGGATGGGAAACGACCAGCGTGACGTCATCAGGGGCACTCTGCAGGACCTCGATGGCAGCCTTGTGGGGAAGACCCTCTACATTCACTTTATTCACAGAGACTAGATGGTCTCCTACAGAAAGAAACATATGCTGCAAGTCCAACAAAGCTGTCTAACAGGAATCCCGGCTGGACAAACTCGTGACAATGTCATGACACAAGACTACAATCCTGTTATTGTAATGATATTGTTATAATTATGTCATTTCAACCAGTCATTTTAATCATTGTTATTGTACTCATTTTATTTCAACTTTATTATTACTACCATTTCCTAGGAACATGTGGGTATATTCTGAATGACTTGATGTCAGATATAAATGTTGCATTATCCTGTACATTTTTATCTTTATTAGCCTAAGTATGCACGACTGAGAACGTTCTTATTTTAACAACAATTTAGAGGTGTAATTTGGGTAAGGTTTCATTGTTCAAAGGCAGAACAATAGATTTAGAACCATATTAGGGATTCAAATCAGGGTCTGGTTACCTTTCAGATACTGTTCAGTTACCCTGGACACTAGGGTACCTGCTACTATACCATTATGAAACATTATTAGAAATGATCAGTAAATTATGTCTCACAGACCTGGCTTAAGGCAGCCATTGACATCAGCAGGACCCCCTGGGGTTATGGAGCTGATGTAAGTTCCAAGATCCACATGACCTGAGTTCTCCCGTCCAACTATCTGAAACCCTGCAGATAGATATTATGAAAAGAGGTAGTATCTTTATGAAAGTGAACATATGCCATGGACATTATATTAAATGTTAGTGGCAGCACTAGGTTACAATGTCTTCTTAGTGAGTCTCTGTCCATGATTGTAGTCTGGATAGCCCCGGGACGAACTGTAACCTTTTATCAGTCTCTGTGCATGTAAAGAACTCAACTGACTAAATTCCTGCTTCGCTGAATCGATATGATACAATACATTTCTTTTCCCTTTTGGGGAAGTTGGTTTTGGACTCCAGCATCCCGCATAAATTATACCTTGACAATATAGAAAAAACAATACAGTACAAATTTTACCGTTCACAACAATAGATTGAACATATAATATTGCACACATCATGTGGAGTGACACATCCCCCCCCCAACAGATAAACACCATGGAACTATTGCACATACCTCTGGTTGAGTTCCTTTAGCGCCATTTATACACCTGCTCTATCCTTACTTTTAAAAGTGATCTTTTTCCTATCGATGCTGGCCTTAACACTCTTAGTTAAATGAGGCTTATTGTTGGGGTACACTACAACTTCCTTTTTTGTAACCACACTGTCTACACAAAATTGTATGCAATCTGTTATTGTTTCAGTGGCCAACTCAATCTCCAGGTTATGAAAAATGTTTCAGTTTGTGCAGAGGAAGGACCCTTTGAGTGTCTCCATGCTCTCTCTAACCCAAACAGTCACAGTCTTGGGCTCTGGCTTACACCTTTTAAGAGCAGCTTTGTAGATGGGAATTAGATAGATAGTGTTGTCATCATAATTAGACAGAGGGGGCTTTGGATTTACAATATATGCATGTTTTTGTTTCCAAAACATTTATGTAAAACCTTGTTGTCACATGTATCACATGCTACACATTGTTCAACTCCAGGGAGGGATAGTTCCAGTTTGCAGGGGTTAAACTTCCCTAAAATGATAATAAGGGTTCCAGGTGTGGAATAAAATTGTAGGTGAACACAATCTGTTATCAGAGTTGCAGCTCTGACTTTGTTTCCACTAGGAGGAACAAACACAGCACAAATTAAAAGATTTCCAAACTCCCTCGGAAGGTAGAAGGCTCTCAGTGACAGGCACAATAGTTCCACATCAGCTGTGCATACAGTTTCACTCACAGTGTGTTGCCCACACCAGCTGTCATTCAGATTAGGGCTGGGCACCGAACATCGATACTTTTATGGCACCGACCGAAATACTCCAATACTATCGAGTATCGAAAAATTATTTATCTTTCGATGCCAAATTTCGGTTCCAAAAGCGTCTGTGAGCCAATAATCATTTACCATACTTGCGTGTAACGAAATAGCCAATCCCAGGGGACTATCTAACGCAACTTAAAACACGTCATGTGAACGAGACAGACACCACCACGCAGAGGATTTCTGAAGATACTTGCAGTCGTATACCGTTTATAATGTTACTCTTTGACCAGGCAACATATTTGTTTTACCGACGTAACGATAAGGTTACACATTTTAGAAATACTTGACAGATAAGTATAATTTCACTACTTAAACCAAACACAGGTTTACTACTGCTGTTGTTGCGCTCATTTTGATCGCGAATCGAAACTCAATTATTCTCCCCATAACGTTGACTACTCTATGTTAGCTAGCTTGTGCTGCTAGTCGGTTGCTAGATCTGTCTATTTCCCCCTTCACATTATCCTCTGCGCGTGTCCACCCTGGTGTTAGGTATTCATTCACTGTCATTGAGTTTCTCCTAATACAAAAGGCAGCAAACATGGAAGTTAATTTGCGCTCTATAGGCTATATGCATTGTGTTTCTCTACAGAACTTGGCCAGCAAATGTTGTAA
>JACXGM010015907.1:0-12601 GCA_016801145.1 Umbra pygmaea
CTAATTCTTTGAGATAGGAATTTTGGGTTTTCATGAGCTGTATGCCAAAATCATCAGTATTAAAACAATAAATGACCTGAAATATTTCAGTTGGTGTGCAATGAATCTAAAATATATGAAAGTTAAATTTTTATCATTACATTATGGAAAATAATTAACTTTATCACAATATGCTAATTTCTTGAGAAGGACCTGTATACTTCCAATTTTTATTCTACAAAAGAGCTATAAGAATTATATATAAAACTGCCTTTAGAGAACCAACAAATCATTTGTTTATTAAACCAAAAATACTAAAATTTCAAGAGTTGATTGATTTATAAAACTATTCAACTAATGTTTAGAGCTAATAATCACCAGCTGCCGAGTAATTTACAAGGGCTGTTTCAACAAAGAGAGAACTCATACAAATTGAGAGGAATCTGTGTTTTCAAAAAACCACTAATAAGAACAAATATGAAACGTCATTGCGTTAAAACAAAGGGTGTTAGTATTTGGAATAACTGGGATAATGAGCAAAAAAAATGTAGTAATCTATCCAAATTCTATAAATAAAAAATTTTCAAAAACAAAATAATGAATAGCTATGAGCTGGACTAGTGATTCTGTTTCCTGTGTAATCATCAATTTTGTGGACTGCTTGATGTTTTTTTTTTTTCTTTTGAACTATATTATGGATAATGTAAATTAAGAGGGGGTAGGACTAAATAAGTTCTGTACTTTTTTCTACCCCTTTTGAACATGAACAATATTATTTGAGAATTTTTCATTCATTTGTTTATATGGTGTTGAAGAACTTGTTTTTGTTATTTAAAAAAAATGTCTCTACTGTTTACAAGTTTTACTTCTGTTTGTATTTTAACATGTTCAATAAAATATAAAAAAAATAACTGTACTCTGCTGTTTTCAGAAAAAAAAACAGGAACAGCACTGATAAGTTAATCAGTCTAGGGTATTGTTTTTAAATACTGTATTTAAAATGTTTTATTTACACTAGAAATGCCCTTTAAGGTTAATTCCACCATGGTTAGACAGACGCTCCTGTTGCCAGACTGCAGTTTGTGAAGGACATGAATCGTTCATAGTTTCAAAACAGAGGGTTGATAATTGTAATTTGTCAACACTGTGGGTTATTGAATGAATTAGAACTGTTTGAGACAACTCTTTTCTAACATAATGTCATACAATCATCTTGATTTGGAGTGTTTCCAAAACATCAAACTTATGTGAACTTCTCTGATAAGACTAGGAATTAAACTCTTCAGGCAAAATGTACATTGATATTTAATGTATTTGTGTTATGAAGTAGTGCTTGTTCCGCTGCGGTTCTGCAGGAGAGATTTGACAACCACTTCCCTAGAGATCATCACAGTTATCAAAATGTTGTGTGTGGTGTTTTAGGCTTGTGTGTGTGTGTGTGTGTGTGTGTGTGTGTGTTTGCCATAGATCATTTTGAGTAAACATGTTTTTTATAGATAGTGTACTGATAAATAGACACTTAATAATACAGGTTTATGGATATTGACTGTGTCCATGTTTGTGCTCGTAGGCAGCCATGTGCCAGTCAGAGCAGTCTTAAGGACATCAACTGGGACAGCTCCCAGTGGCAGCCTCTGATCCAAGACCGCTGCTTCCTGTCCTGGCTGGTAAAGATCCCGTCTGAGCAGGAACAGCTCCGGGCCCGTCAAATCACTGCCCAGCAGATCAATAAGCTGGAGGAGCTCTGGAAGGTACTGGGCTGGGTCATCCCGTTTAGAACCATATCAAGGTCTTTCACACCAGTGATGAGTCGCTGGAGTACAAATGGTTCTTTTTGAACTGCTATTTTTTGTAAATGTTAGAAAACACATTGGTTTGGTAAAACACTGGAAATTTCGCTCCATGATTTTATTGCTTTATTTAGGTCAAACAACATTTAAACATTATAGAAGTATTATGTATAGTTTGTCTATCCGCATTACAGAAACAAATAATTGAGTTCCACATGCATGTTTTAAGTAAGGTAATGTCAGTAAAAAACAACATTAATTAGGTCAGGAAAGATGTGTTTTGAGCCTGCCTGGCTTCTTTGCTCGGAAACCCCAGCATGAGACAGCACTAGTTAGCATAGTGTTGTATTGTGATTATCAAGCTGCTATCAAGGCAGGTTTAGGGGGATTTGGACAAGACCATTTGGGAGGTAATGATAAAGGGGGTGAATCACACAAAGATTGAATGCCCATCTGTGACCTCAGGACAACCCCACTGCCACGCTGGAGGACCTGGAGAAGCCGGGCGTGGATGAGGAGCCTCAGCACGTGCTACTTCGTTACGAGGATGCCTACCAGTACCAGAACATCTGCGGCCCGCTCGTCAAGTTGGAGGCCGACTACGACAAGAAACTTAAAGAGTCCCAGGTACTGCTTCCATTTCATCTTTTAAATCATCCTTAAATGCACATTTAAGTAAACACAAAGGCCCACTCACCTCACACAAGCTAGAAGGTGAATTTACCTGTCTTTTTTAGGATGTCATAATGTTCAGTATCTTTGAAGATGTGCATGAACACTGCCGGCAACTGACAAATCTTTCATGTTCTAGTTAATATTTTTTCTGATTTTTTTTGTTCTGATGTGGAACTCTCCACAGACCCAAGATAATATAACAGTCCGATGGGACCTGGGGCTGAATAAAAAGCGGATTGCGTATTTCTCCTTGCCCAAGACGGACTCAGGTGGTAATTCTTTCAGTTGACTTCCATCTGTCTGCCAGTGGTTCTGTTGTGCATCCCACACATCCCATACCTATATCTTCAGTGGTGTGTGTGTTCGTTTCGTGCCGTGTGTACGGTATTGTATTTTACCCGCCTCATGGAACCATAATTCATAATGTTTTGATGTAGGTTTGAGCAGAGTTTTTTGAGCTTGTTTCTTTCTGTGGTGGTTTGCACAGACATGCGGCTGATGCAAGGAGATGAGATTTGTCTGCGCTACAAAGGAGACCTGGCCCCTCTCTGGAAGGGCATTGGGCATGTCATCAAAGTCCCAGACAGTATCCTTTCACTGAAATCCTTTAAAGAAACATTGATTTCTTTTCCTGATACCTACCTTCTGACCACCCTCTAAAGGTGGTTCCTTAAATAGCCAATAGGATTCACCTCTCCATCTCTTTTTTAACTTTGTGTAGCGTTGTGACTCGATGTCATTGGTTTGCAACATTTAACACCATGCAAAACAAAATCGAATTGTAATTAGGAGATAATTACAGAATTGTGACACTAGGAAAATATACGCTTTCAGTGCAACCATTCTGTAGTGCATTCCCTGCCGAGAGGACCATCCAGAATTTCCCAAACCCTAATCACCACCCCTACCAGCGCATCGCTCAGAACTTTGTTTTCCCCATTCCTTTCTTTCATCCTTTTTCTTTCTAACATTCCACAAGGAGGAAAGGCTATTTTGCTGTACTTATTTCCTTAGCACCCTTTGTGAAAGACTATGGAGATGAGATTGCTATAGAATTGCGCAGCAGTGTCGGGGCTCCTGTTGAGATACCCCACAACTTCCAGGTGGATTTTGTGTGGAAGTCGACCTCTTTTGACAGGTATGTCCATCAGATCAGAATATTTAATTATTTTTAGATTAAGCTTCATACGGCTCAGTGGTTAAGGAGTCAGACTTGTTATCGAAAGGTGGCCGGTTTAATTCCCAACTGTGCCAAAAGTCGTTTTGTCCTTGAGCAAGGCACTTTACCCTAAGCTGCTCCAGATGGATGTCCCTGTATTGTAAATTTTTAAATTGTTGTTACGCAGTGTTTCTAACACAACTTGATTTCCAGAAAGTACTGATTGCTCAGCTGAAGCTCCAATTCACAAGGTTTCTAAACATCAACTCTGATGTATTTTGAAGAACCATGATGTTGTTTAAGTGATAAGTCATTAGTCTGCTGCCACGGTAACCGTTTTGCCCCTACTGGGTTTCAGAATGCAGAGTGCCCTGAAGACCTTTGCTGTGGATGAGACCTCTGTGTCAGGATACATCTACCACAAGCTGCTGGGTCACGAGGTGGAGGACGTCATCATCAAGTGTCAGCTGCCCAAACGCTTCACTGCCCAGGGCCTACCTGACCTCAACCACTCACAGGTCTGTCTGAACATCACTGAATTAATTATTGCAAATGTATGCTGTTTGTGAAATAGTAAATCTGATGGTAATATTGTCTGAAATTGAATTGAACGTTAACTTCCTGTAAAGCTGTATGTGTTTTTATTTATTGTGGTTATTAGTTGTTTTTTGGTGTGTTACGATAGGTGTATGCTGTGAAGACTGTACTACAGAGGCCTCTCAGTCTGATCCAAGGGCCCCCTGGTACCGGGAAAACGGTCACTTCTGCCACTATAGTGTACCACCTTGCCAGGCAGGGCAACGGGTAAGAAGAATATCACCGGTAGCACTCACCATGCATATGTTTCTTTTGGAAACCCCCCTGATTTAATACAACTATTTTCCAAAAGTATATCAAATCACATGACTATCAAAATGTTTAAAAAGTATGTCATAGCCTCTACACAACGTGTGTGTTTTGTGGGTCTGTTTGTCCTGCAGGCCGGTGCTGGTGTGTGCCCCCAGTAACATAGCAGTGGACCAGCTGACTGAGAAGATCCACATGTCAGGCCTGAAGGTGGTCAGGCTGTGTGCCAAGAGCAGAGAGGCCATTGACTCCCCCGTCTCCTTCCTGGCTCTGCACAACCAGATACGCAACATGGACAGGTGAGCCCCATCTGAAGTTGAACTGGGCTGTGATAGTAGTCTTCGTCATTGGTGCTGCTGTTTGATTTAGTGTGTCTCAGAATGGATAAAAGGGATTGCTGATTTTGTGAATGTCAAGAGAACCATCTAATGGATAGGTTGGCAAACTGGTTGGCTGGGTGTTGCTATAATCAACCCCCCGTGTCTGCTCTGTGATTCCCCAGCATGCCAGAGCTGCAGAAACTGCAGCAGCTTAAGGATGAAACTGGGGAGCTGTCTTCTGCTGACGAGAAGCGCTACCGGGCCCTGAAGCGCACTGCTGAGAGAGAGCTGCTCATGGTGTGTGGAGTACAAGACCTTGTGTGCTACAGAGTGTGAAGAGAAATGCAGCCAACTAAAATGTTTTGGGACATTTTTGGGTCTCCGGTTCCTCCAGTTTTAAGCCGACTCATAACCGGTTTAACTTTTCCCCTTCTGTACCTTGTCAGAACGCGGATGTCATCTGCTGTACCTGTGTTGGGGCAGGAGACCCACGTCTGGCCAAGATGCAGTTCCGCTCCATCCTTATTGATGAGAGCACGCAGGCCACTGAGCCGGAGTGCATGGTGCCTGTCGTCCTCGGGGCCAAGCAGGTACACAAACATTTCACATTTGAGTCATTTATTCAGAGCAACTTACAAATAATTGTATTTATTTAAGTAAGCGAGACAATTTATCTTACAAGAAATGGGGAGAAACTTCATGGCCCTTACGTTAAGGGAAAGCTTAGAAAATATATGGCATGAAAAACCTAGGAAAATGAAATACCAGACACTATACAGTGTTTTATGAAAGTTGAAGGGGTTTCAGGGAATGGCCTAGAACAATGCCCTGGGGGACACCAGGTCAGAGTGCACAGATGCCCCTGAGAAGGGAGGGTCAAAGTTTTAAAGGCAATGAGGCAAGACAGAGTGTCTGTGGCACTCAGATGATTGAGCTGCCTTGAAGGCTGACTGCTAGGGGTGTGGAGGATGTTCTGGGTCGGGGTTACCGGAGACTGCATCAGACACATCATACTCGAAGTGCTCTGGAAAAGCATGACTGACGGGATTCCAGTCTGTATTCCTTAACATCAGAGAGGTCACAATTGTATTGAATAGCAGAATGACTTGATCAGGGAATTGTAGAAAGGCAGAAAAGTTCTGGAGATGGTGTGGAGGAAGGGATTGTGTCAAGTGATTTGACACCACTAGTAGTAAGATTTTATCTGGGGATAGAGGTAAATGTGGAGGCTAGTTCTGTTTGTTGGCGATCAGTGAGCCCACTAGGCTGAGTGTATGAGGTGTGGATGCCATTACCTTAGTTTTTCTCCTTGAAGTGGTGGAGTTTTCCATGGCGGGTGAAGGGCAGGATTGTCAGGGACAGTAGCTTGAGTCCTGGATTGATGGAGTGCCTTTGACAGCAAATGAAAAGCAGAAGGAAGGGCTGAAAGGATGAAGGTCCTCAGGAAGATTTGTGTCACAGCATCTTCACTGAACTGTTGCCAACATGTTCCGCAGGCTACCATTAACCTACTGAGCCAGAGCAGGAGTGGAAGGGCCAGCCCAGTCAGGAGGACAGATTTGAGACGTGGAGGAGAGGAGGTTCAGGAGAGCTAGTGGAGGGGCTAGGCCTAGAGGATAGGTCTTCAACCCTCTTCTCAGGGACCCCCCAGAATGTCCAGAGTTTTGTTGTAACCCTGGACAGGCACACCTGATTAGGCATCAAGGCTTTCATTGATGAATCAGGTGTGCCTGTTCAGGACTACAAAATATTCTGGAACGTCTGGGGGTCCCTGAGGAGAGGGTTAAAGACGTACAGTGCATTTGTAAAGTATTCACAGCGCTTCACTTTTTCCACATTTTGTAGTTACACCCTTATTCCGAAATGGATTAAATTCCTTATTTCCCTCTAAATATTACAAAAAAACATAATGACAATGTGAAAGAAACGGGTTTAAAATCTTACTAAAAAACAAAGCACATGTACATAAGTATTCACAGCCTTTGCCATGGTGCGTGCTTCAAAATTGAGCTCAGGTGCGTCCTGTTTCCACTGATCTTCCTTGATGTTTCCACAACCTGATTGGAGTCCACCTGTGGTAAATTCAGTTGATTGGACATGATTTGGAAAGGCACACACCTGTCTATAAGTTCCCAAAGTTAACAGTGCATGTCAGAGCACAAACCAAGCCATGAAAGGAATTGTCTGTAGACCTCAGACAGGATTGTATCGAGGGACAAATCGGGGCAGAAGGGCTTTAGTCACGGAGGTGACCAAAAACCTGATGCCATTCCTCAGTAAAAGGCACATGAGAGCCAGCCTGGAGTTTGCCAAAAGGCACCTGAAGGACTCAGACCATGAGAAACAAAATTCTCTGGTCTGATGAAACAAAGATTCAGACTCTATGGCCTGAAAGGCAAGCCTGATGTCTGTAGGAAACCAGGCATCGCTCGTCAACTGGCCAATACCATCCCTACAGTGAAGCGTGATGGTGGTAGCATCATGCTGTGGGCATGTTTTTCAGCGGCAGGAACTGGGAGACTAGTCAGGATCAAGGGGAAGATGAATGCAGCATTGTACAGAGACATTTCCAGACATTTTCCTGTTCCAGAGCACTCTGAACCTCAGACTGGGTTGAAGGTTCATGTTCCAACAGGACAACAACCCTAAGCACACAGCCAAGAGTACAAAGGAGTGGCTACAGGACAACTCTGAATGTCCTTGAGTGGCCCAGCCAGAGCCCAGTCTAAAACCCTTGAACATCTCTGGAGAGATCTGAAAATGGCTGTGCACTGACGCTCCCCATCCAACCTGATGGCGCTTGAGCGGCCCTGCAAAGAAGGATGGGAGAACCTTCTGAAAAATAGGTGTGCCAAGCTTTTAGCATCATTCTCAGACTTAAAGCTGTAATTGTTGCCAGGTGCTTCATCAAGGTATTGAGCAAAGACTGTGAATACCTATGTACATGTGCTTTTATTTATATATATATATATATATATAATCAATTTCGTAATAACGGTTTAACATAACAAAATGTTGAAAAACTGAAGCGCTGACTGTGAATACTGAAAGTGAATGCTTGGATGCACTGTAAGCTTTAGACTAGAGAATAGCTGGATAAAAGCCATGACTTAGAGAGAAGCCATGACTTAGTAGGGTTGCAGTGAAGTTAGGAAATGAAGAGCATCTAGTAGATGACAAAGGCATCGCCTGCCTTGTGGGCAGGAGGGCCTGAGAAATGAAGGTCAATTAGAGGAATGTAGTGAAAAATAAATGATGAACACGTCATGGTATTGAGGCAGTGTCCAAGGGAACCCTGTGGACAATTGATGACAACGATGTTAAACCGGAATAGACAGAACATTCACTTTATAGAAGCTACTAGCCCTGTGTCACCACCAGGAAAACTACCAACTAGATAAACTAGCTACTCCACTTTCAGTGTTATGGAGCATTTTTCCCCTCCCTTTATTGTTGCCTTTCCAGAACAAAAATTCATGAATACGCTACGCTAATGATGCCCCAACAGGACAATACCAAAAAACTTCAGCGTGTTCAGTAATTCTCAACTCAGCCACCATAAGCTTTCCAAAAATCTCAGTTATGTCACTGCAACATTTAAAAAATGCATCTAGATGCGTTCGTTTGATTTCCTGATACCTTTTTGTCCCATTTTATTCTCCTATCAAAATTGATTCAAAGACCGAATCGCTTCAGAACTAACATTTTAGTGTTTTAAAAAATATTGCAGTAACGTCCCTGAAGGTGTGTGGAGAACTTATTGTAACTGAGTTGGGAATGACTGGTCTGGTAATTACCGGAATTAGAGGTCTGGAGTGTTCCTTTAAATTCATTCTGATTTCATGTTGTAACAATAAAATGTGGAGCTGTGAATACTTAGGATTGACCATACAATGCAAAGCATTGAGTTAAATACAGGTTAAGATATTTCTGTTTAAATAATTCTGTTAATCTGCTAATGCTTTCTTTCAAAGCTCATTTTAGTGGGAGACCACTGCCAGCTGGGCCCAGTGGTGATGTGTAAGAAGGCAGCCAAGGCAGGCCTGTCCCAGTCCCTGTTTGAACGTCTGGTGGTTCTGGGCATCAGGCCCATCCGCCTGCAGGTGCAGTATCGTATGCACCCGGCTCTCAGCGCCTTCCCTTCCAACATCTTCTATGAGGGCTCTCTGCAGAACGGAGTGACCGCTGGTGAGTTGGTTGTTTTAACCAGGCTTCCTGGTAATAATTGTTCCTATAAAACAAAATGTAACAATGCAGCTTTGTATTGTGGACATTTAGAGTTGGGCCACACTGAAATCTACGGTAACTCTAAGCGTAATGCTATTTCATTCCATACAGTATGCTGTTAAAATAAATGATTTTTTTCCCAGTTTGTTGGCAGTCTGACTGGATAATCAAGGCCAGAATCCCATAGTAAACATATTGACCATTGTCTGTTTCTTGTGGCAGCTGACCGCATCAAGAAAGGCTTTGACTTCCAGTGGCCCCAGCCAGACAAGCCCATGTTCTTCTATGTAACTCAAGGCCAGGAGGAAATTGCCAGCTCTGGAACATCCTACCTGAACAGGTATTCAGTCTAGTCAAAGTTTTAATAGCTTTTTTTGAACACACAAACTCAAAGTCACAAACTGAACACTGAGTCCAGAGTTTGTGTAGTCCATGCTACTTGTTGAATAATAGGGCACAAACATGGTCAGCTGATCATGCATCAGCTGAGCTCATTTATACTAATTGCCAAGGCCTTAACGGAAAACATCTCAGCTTATATGGACCATGTTATTAAGTCAGCAGTGGTCGCCCTTCCATCCTATGTGAGGGATACTATAGACTTCATTGATAAATTGAAAAAGTTTGAAGTTAAATCAATAAGAATTTTGTTAGCCGCACTGGATGTCCAAACCTTATACAAATGTCCCCCATGAAGGTGGTTTCAGTGCATTAAAACATTTTCCCACCATGTATCAGCCTGTATCCAAGCCCAGCATAGACTGCATTTTGGACTTAACTTGTATAGACCAATCCGGCACACGATTTGTCTATGACGCCATCTGTCGACAGCGCCATTACTGCGGTTTAGGCATAGTTGACAAATTGGGGAGATTGAACGAACCTTTATGGGAGCTACCTGTGAAGTTGTACAATAAGTTAACTATTTGGCATTTTGTAGTTGATCACATGCCCAGCGGTTTATAAAATGTTCCTGAATACCTGTCAAGGCACAGCTACACATTTTTGTTTTACTGATGTAGTAGTCTGACTGGAGAATGATTATGTTAGCTAGCTAATAGGCTACATACGGTAACAGTAATGTTACAGTAGCCTACGCTACGTGTCGACCAGGGTTAGGATTTTTTAAAGATTTTTGGTCAAACTCTGAATTTTAAAAATGTAAAAATTGTTGCTTTCTGTCTGAAATCTACCAGGCAGTTTCATAGTCTATTTTACAAACATTTGGATGGTGGCTGGTGCTAACGTTATGTTGGCCGTCATGTCAGGTTTTAGACTATTGCTATAACATTAACCGATAATAAGATAACAAAGTTAACATGGTCATTAATATGCTACGTAACTGGGGGGCACTGCCTGACATCGTCAACCCAAATTTGGTTTGCCGTAGGGTTCACTGTAACTGTCGCCTGCTGTCCTTGTCATCTGTTATGTTATCAAGTTGTCAATGAGCTGCGGTGCCTAAACCGCAGTAATGGCGCCGCCAACAGAAGGCGTCATAGACAAATTGCGCGCCAGATTGGTCTATAGCTTTAACCAATTTCTTTTGATTTCCGGACAATTTCTATATACAAAGGAAAGGCACAGCAATGGGCAGTAAAATGGCACCAAATTATGCTTGCCTATACATGGGCCTTTTTGAGAATAATTTCATCTTGAGTCCAGTAAACCCTTTTCATGAAATAATCTTATTTTATAAACGATTCATTGATGTATTTTTAATTGTTGACTCTACAGTGGAGGAACTCCTGCACTTTCATGTGTATCTCAACTCTTGTAATGACCATCTTAAATGTATAGTTGAATATGATATATAATATAATATGGTATTAGCTTCCTGGATGTTTTAGTCTATAACGAAGGGGAATAAAAACAGATCTCTACCACAATCCAACTGATCGCAACCCTTTACTGAGTACTAATCGCTGATTAAAAGCCTTCCCATTAGCCAGTTCCATCAAATTTGCAGGATATGTAGTGAGGGTGACACATCCAATACTGGCTAAGGATTTATCTAAAAGATTCCTTAGCAGAGGTCATAAACAGGAGTGGGTAAATAATGCAATGGAACATTTTGACAACATCTCTGAAGACTAACACCTCGGGGGAACAAAAAACAGTACTGATGAAGATTAGTGCCCCCATGTGCTGCGTAAAATACTCTCCACTAGTGTTTAAGCTTGAAAAGTCTGTCCAAAAACATTATTATTGATTCAGATTTAAAGCTAAAAAAGGTATTTCCAGAAAAGCTGAGGATGGTTTTTAGCACCCACCTAATCTAAGAGACCATTTAGTTAGGAGCGATATGCGCCCTCATCGCGCACCACCTCTACCGCCTGTGTCAGATGGAAATTATAGGTGTGGCAGTTGTATACAGTGTTCATACACACAAATGTAAAACGTTCAACCACCCGCACACAGATAAAGCCATGCGCATTAGTGGTGCTATCACCTGTAGCACCACACATGTCATTTATATGATCTTGTGTCCTCGCGGCCTGGCATGTGAGCAAAACCACGCATGCGTCGCGCACAAGGACTACTGAGCATAGGATTTTTATCAGAACGGGGGATGAGCACAGCCCCGTATCTGCCCACTGAGCTGGTCATAATGTGCCTTGAGATGTGTTGGGGTGGAATGCGTTAAGAACCCTCCATGATGGGGTGATCAGGGTAGAAGGCTTCAGAGAGAAACCTTTTGGATTTATTACCTCCGCAAAATGTATCCAAATGGCTTCAATGAAGATTTTGATTTAAAGCCTTTTCTATAATGTCTTTAATGTCTTCTTGTGATGTAGTCAGTGGTATTGGTCTAATGTGATAAATAAATGTCTGGATAAATATCAACATAATGTCAAATATCAAATAGGCTAATTGGCTTCTAACCAGAAAAACTATAATTCTTTTTGAGTACTTGAGAAAAGACCTCCAGGAGGCAAATCAAACTACACACTTGACAATTACCATATGTAACGCTAAAGTACATTAGGTATAAAAAAGGAAGAAAAATAATATACAGTTAGATCACAGGCTGCTCACTTGTACAGCACATATAAGCCAATCAACTTTCTACAAAAATGATGCATGCTTTGTAAGGGTGCGCACAATGCTGTTTTTTTAAATACATGAAACAAGAGTTCAGCACGATGTACAAGGGTGCGTGTTAGTGCTGGGCGGTATGAACAAAAATGTATATCACGGTATTTTTCAAAATTCTACCGGTTTCACGGCATATGACGGTATTTTTTTTTTTCCATGCATAATCAGGGGTTCCCAGTATTTTCTACTGGTTGAGATAGGAATTATTGCAGTAGATTCGTAGTTTTTGATTTTCCAAGACGTGCTTGCGTCTAAGGTGGTGGAGCAAATTGCTTGTATCCAATGTTGTGAGTAGAATTTACAGCTGTTGCACAAAATAAAAATAAGACTAGTCGTAGCTAAGTCCACCGTAAGCAACGTGCGTCCGTGAAATCAGATTATTACTAGTGATAGTTGCGACGTGAGAGGACTCTACAGTGTAACCCTATGGGGCGAATATGCTATCTTGAAATAAATCTCTTATTTTCACTATTACCGGCACATACATGTTATTATGAACGTTTGTA
>JACXGM010015908.1:0-20914 GCA_016801145.1 Umbra pygmaea
ATGCCTGTTTAGATTACTCTGCCTGTGGATATCCTAGCTGTACCGTTGCCATACATGCTATTACGGTCTGACCTCTGCGTTATTGTTTGGATTATTCTTTGCCTGTTCCTATGGACTGTCAAACAGGTCAATAAATAACATTGTTCTATTTTATCCACTTGAGTATTCATTATAGATTGAGTACAGACATTACAGTAATAGCTATAATGTTTTACAATATAATTTCCTGAAAACATAATTGCTGAGATGTACTGTTGGTCTTGCACAAAAAGAGTTACATACTTTTTAATCTGCATATAATGAACTATTAACACAGACAGCTTTACTTGTGGTAAACTGGCTTCCTGTTGAGTGTGGTCTGTGGCTCTTTTTGCATTGTTTTGTCTTTCGTCAGTGAAACATTTCCTTCATGTGGCCAACAGAACCGGAAAATGTATTTTACATTTCTGCACTCATCATCACTAATAATCTACATTGAATTAAAGTATAGAGCACAGATGTCAAACTCAGTCCAATAAGGTTAGAATGTCTGCAGGTATACCCTCCTGAATTGGATTGATTAAATAATTAGTTATGACTTCCCTCACCTGGTTTTCCCAAACCTCTCCTCAAGTCTGGCCCTGGAAGCCAGTCCCACTCCATTTTTTGTATTAAGCCTGACAGTAATGCAAACAAAAAGATCACAGAATCAGAATGCACATTATATCTAGACCCCCCATACATCCCCCCACTGAACATGACATCCCTCCCACCAAACAACCCCCCGACCCTCCCCCAACACCCAACCTGACTCACACCATCATAAGATCCCGCTGGCATATACACAACCCACATAAACTAAAAGCCTAAAACAAATAAATGAAAAAAAAATGAACACAAACAAACAAACCAAGGCAACAACATACAAGCACAGATAAAAAATTGAAAAGTTTAGGTAAACATATTAAAAATGAAAGCCTTTACCGGGTTTCAGCATGTAATTATAGTTTATCTAGTTCAGACTCTTCTAAATGGTAGCTTTAAAACCTGTAATTTGAGGAACAAGGGAAAGTTAATGCTTTAAAAGTCAACACCCCTGTTAAATACAGTCCCTGATTGACAATGATTCCCAGCTGGTTATCCGGGGTGAATGCTGGGAGTCAAACGCTGGATCCTGTGTGCACCAGCAGAGGGTGCACCAGATCTCCAATGCTGACAACGCCACATTTAAAGTTGATTCTGATTCATAAAGGAAAAACAGGGTAGGATGTGCGTGCGCACGGTTTTATAAATCAGAATATTTATGTGCATATGGATGTCCTATGTTTCATCCGTACGCCACTTCTGACGCAAATGCACCGCAAAGTTTTATAAAAAATCTTTTAAAAGATTGAAGAAAGATGGATTCAAAAGCGAAACATTGGTCGGTGGAGGAGACAAAAGTCCACACACCTGTTAAATACAGTCCCTCATTGATAATGATTCCCAGCTGGTTATCCGGGGTGAATGCTGGGAGTAAAACGCTGGATTCTGTGCGCGCCAGCAGAGGGGGCACCAGATCTCCAATGCTGACAGCGCAACATTTAGAGTTGATTGTGATTTATAAAGGGAAAACTGCGTAGGATGTGCATAATAATAATAATAATGCATTCAACTTATATAGCGCTTTTCTTCCAAGGAACCCAAAGCGCTTTTACACAGTGAGGGGGAAAGCCCACCTCATCCACCACCAATGTGTAGCACCCACTTGGGTGATGCACGGCAGCGATTTTGCGCAAGAACGCTCACCACACATCAGGTATCAGGTGGAGAGGAGAGTAGTTATATATGCCAATTAGGAAGGAGGGGGATTATTAGGTGGCCATGTTGGGAATTTGGCCATGACACTGGGGTTAACACCCCTACTGTTACGATAAGTGCCATGGGATTTTTAATGACCACAAAGAGTCGGGACACCCGTTTAACATCCCATCCGAAAGACGGCACCCTACGCAGGGCAGAAGTCTCCATCACTGCCCTGGGGCATTGGGAAAGATCTTTAGACCAGAGGGAAGAGTGCCCCCTACTGGCCCTCCAACACCACTTCCAGCAGCACTGGTCTCCCATCCAGGGACTAACCAGGCCTGACCCTGCTTAGCTTTAGAAGCAAACCAGCAGGGCAATACCGGGCTCTATGCTGCTGGCATGTGCACAGTTTTATGAATCAGAATATTTATGTGCGTATGCATGTCCTATGTTTCATCCATACGCCACTTCGACGTACCCACTCTCTGTGTTGCCATGATTTCTCAGTCAATGAATATTAATTTGGGGGTGTTTTCCTATTTATGGCCAACTATGGGCGTGACAAGAAGCTGCAAAAACTGTGCCTTTTTGTGTCACACGCAGGAGAATTTCTCATTAATGCATTTATCTACTCAACCAGTCACATGGCAGTAGCTTCAATGCATGTACGGGTGTGGTCCTGGTCAAGACAATCTCCTGAACTCCAAATCAGAATGGGAAAAAAAGGTGATTTGAGCGTGTCATGGTTGTTGGTGCCTAGGGTTGGGTACCGTTCGCATTTGAACTGATACCAGTACCAATACCAATACCTTGAATTCGATACCGATACCCAACGGTAATTATTTCGGTACTTAGAAAATCTAAAGTGATGTGGCTAAAGGTGGCAGCACATAAAATATACATATGTTTATACATTAAAATCTGATTGCTTAATTGATTACATTTATGCTTGATGTTGGCTAGTTAGCTAAGCTGATACACAGCCGAATACTGTTATGATGATAAACGTTAAATAACATAAGTCGTCGACATGTCCTAAGCTGTGTGAAAAATATGCTATTAAAATGCCTATGATAATGATGCAATAATTATAAAGTAATGAAAAAGCCCACTTATCTCCAACAACAATTTATCCAACTACTGTAGGTATTACTTTACCTGAACATGACAATGAATTGGATGTTATGCTGGCTCCCCTGAAATTTTGTGCCTGGAGGGCTCAACACCTTCAAGCTACCATTGTATAACGATGACTAGGACAAGCGGATAAAAATACAATAGGTATTATTTATTGACATGCAGTATCCCAATAAAGAGTAGTCAGGCAGAAACAGGTCGATACACAATGTTGGTAGAAGAACAGAATCGCACAGGCAGGGTAGGTTTCTAGACAGGCAGGTAGACGGTACACTTGAATCTCAAATAGAAGTGCAAACTCAGAATCCAGAGGCGTCAAGGGCAGGGAAGGTATCGATACACATAAATCCACGGGCAGCAGTACAAGAGGGCAAATCCAGAGAGAAAAACAAGGGCAGAGTAAACAGGTCGTACCAATATAGACGGAATATATATAATGCTCAGCATGCAGATAAACCAACAATACCTCACAAGGGACAAAACAAATTACCAGGCCTATATGTACACACAATAGACTTCATCACAGCTGATCAATATTCCGGTGATTGCGCTCTGGTATGTGAGATGCGTTTCTGGTGAACGGGATGTTGGTCATTGCCGGATCTGGTTGACTGATTCCGAGAGCTCGTGGATCCGTGCAATGCGGGCGTTAAAGAGCCCCCCACCCGACGGTCGGCTCCTGACGACCGAGAACCCCGAAGAGGAGGACAACCCCAAGGCCGAGGAGCAGGGCGGTCAGGACAGTGGCGATGGAAGGCCTGAACCATCAAGGGGTTGAGGACGTCCGCAGCAGGCACCCAAGAGCGCTCTTCAGGGCCATACCCCTCCCAATCCACCAGGTACTGGAGCCCATCCCAGCGACACCTGGAATCCAACAGCTCCCGCAGGAGCACCCCCAACGTCCAACGGAGGAGGAGGAACCCGAGCAGCCACAGGAGGATGGAGAGGACTGTATCGGAGAGGCTTAAGCAGAGACACATGGATGGAGGAAGCATTTAGAGACGGTAAGTGAGCTTCTTACATGGCAAGCGAAGACGGATGTCGCGTGTGGAGAGCCAGACCCTCTGACCGGGATGGTAAAGCAGTGTAGGTCGGTGCCGTCTGTCGGCTTGGGTCTTCTGTGCCTGAACCGCCCGGCGGAGGTGCTGGTGAGTTGAATCCCAGACCTGCGAGCTGTGCTGAAACCAGTCTTCCACGGAAACCACAGCACTTGACTCAGTGTCCCACAGGAACAAAGGAGGTTGAAAACCTAGCACACATTGAAAAGGGGTTAATCGCAGAGAGGAATGTATAAGGGAGTTTTGTGCGTACTAGACCCACGGCAAAAAACGGCTCAAGTTGTGTGGTTGCGAAGCACATTGTTGGCGCAGAAGAGTGCCAATCTCTTGGTTGAGCCGTTCCGTCTGCCCGTTGGATTGCGGATAATACCCAGAGGATAAGCCGATGGACACTCCCAGCTGATCCCAGAATGCCTTCCATACTCGTGACGTGAATTGTGGCCCTCTGTCAGACACAATGTCCTCCGGCAATCCAAACTGTCGAAACACCTGGTGGAATACATATTCAGCAAGTTCAATGGCATTGGGTAGATGCTCAAGAGAAATTAACTGACAGATTTTGGAGAAATGAGACGCTCTGGTATGTGAGATGCGTTCCTGGTGAACGGTATGTTGGTCATTGCTGGATCTGGTTGACTGATTCCAAAAGCTCTTGGATCCGTGCAATGCCAGCGTTACACATTGATAGCTGCAACTTGAATTAAGTTTCTATTTGCATATCACGTCGCAAATATTACAACAAGTTGTCTGTTTGAGAAGGTGTTTCCTTAGGTTTGACATGTTGCCATGCTAGCTTTCTATATCACATCGCAAATATTACAACGAGTGATGTCTCTGGCTGTATCAATTTTAGAAAAGTGTAGCCACAAATGGGCATTCTCGTTCTGGTGGGGGCTCCCGTTTTCGTAAACTGGAATAACCCGCAACACATATTTTTTAATAGCGGTCAAATTAATCATATTACAACCATGATTACAACATTTACGATTAAGGTTAGGCATGAGTTTACTAACCAACGCAGTCTCGCGGCATTTCGAAATATATTGTAATTTGTCACACAATTTTAATCTGTTGATTCGTGTACACGGACACGATTTTCTCGTTTATTTCCGTGTTTTTTAGCACATTTCCTTTTGTGGTCTCTCAGCACGTTTCAAAATGAATGTATTTAAATTGGAAGCATCATGACGTAGCATTTCAGTAAAACGTGTTCTTCTAATATATTTTAGATGGGTTTAACAGCACGGTTTAATTCAGAGTGGTTAGTAAGGGCTTGGTTAAGGCTTATGATTAATTTAATGACTGAATGTAAAAATTATATTTTAGATGGGCTTAACAGCAAGGTTTCAGAGTGGTTAAGGTTACAAATTGCCTGTCTGCATCATGATGCAATGGAGAACGAAACGCAATTGACAAGCTACAGATGTGATCTCACGAGACATTTGCTTTCAGGTACCAAAATGTGGCACAGATTGATTTCACATGAACAAATACTCGGTAATATCAACGTGATTCGGTCAGTACCAGTAAAAGTACAGCGGTCGGTACCCAACCCTATTGGTGCCAGACGGGCCGGTCTGAGTATTTCACAATCTGCTCAGTTACTGGGATTTTCACGCACAACCATTTCTAGGGTTTAGAAAGAATGGTGTGAAAAGGGAAAAACATCCAGTATGCGGCAGTCCTGTGGGCGAAAATGCTTTGTTGATGCTAGAGTTAAGAGGAGAATGGGTCGACTGCTTCAAGCTGATAGAAGAGCAACTTTGACTGAAATAACCACTCGTTACAACCAAGGTATGCAGCAAAGCATTTGTGAAGCCACAACACGCACAACCTTGAGGCAGATGGGCTACAACAGCAGAAGACCCCACCGGGTACCACTCATCTCCACTACAAATAGGAAAAAGAGGCTACAATTTGCAAGAGCTCACCAAAATTGGACAGTTGAAGACTGGAAATATGTTGCCTGGTCTGATGAGTCTCGATTTCTGTTGAGATATTTAGATGGTAGAGTCAGAATTTGGCGTAAAGAGAATGAGAACATGGATCCATCATGCCACTGTGCAGGCTTGTGGTGTAATGGTTTGGGGAATGTTTTCTTGGCACACTTTAGGCCCCTTAGTGCCAATTGGGTATTGTTTATATGCCATGGCCTACCTGAGCATTGTTTCTGACAATGTCCATCCCTTTATGGCCACCAATGTACCCATCCTCTAATGGCTACTTCCAGCAGGATAATGCACCATGTCACAAAGCTCGAATCATTTCAAATTGGTTTATTGAACATGACAATGAGTTCACTGCACTGAAATGGCCCCAACAGTCACCAGATCTCAACCCAATAGAGCATCTTTGGGATGTGGTGGAACGGGAGCTTTGTGTCCTGGATATGAATCCCACAAATATTCATCAACTACAATATGCTATCCTATTAATATGGGCCAACATTTCTAAAGAATGCTTTCAGCACCTTGTTGAATCAATGCCACGTAGAATTAAGGCAGTTCTGAAGGCAAAAGGGGGTCAAACACAGTATTTGTTTGGTGTTCCTAATAATCCTTTAGGTGAGTGTATAAAGCACTATGTTGTTGTACATTATAAGTGATTATGATTATACTTATAATGCATTATGAATATTTGTATACAGGATTATGAGTATTCATGAGTCTTTATGAGTGTCTATAACTATGCTTATAATGCATTATTACTACATGATGAGCACATGTATAATGCTTTATAATGCATAATGCATATAGGTGTTAAATAAAGTGTTACCCAGAGTTTTAATGGAGATATAGTCATTAGTCATCAGAGATAGATACATTAGTTTGTTGTCAGCGTAACTATGGTAAGAGATTAAGTTGTTCTTTATTAGTTTACAAAGCGGTAGCATGTAAAGATTAAACAGCAATAGATCCAAAATTGAGCCCTGGGGAACTCCACAGGTCAAAAATGTTGGTGTTGAAAACAGTTAATTACAGTAACGAAATTAGTTGTAATTTGTTACTTCCACCACTGGAAGTGATGCGTCGCTTGTGAAGAACAACAACGGTATGGAAACATAATACTATTTATTCAGAAATTATCTCATTGTGCTGTTGATATATGACAGGAAAATGGAGATTTCTTTTAACTCCTTAGCCACCTCTCTGATCGAGTCAATAATTTCCCTCTGCATTTGCAGGATGGCTTCGTTGAGGACGCAGCTGCTGGAGGGTTGAGACCCACGTGCTGTGGAGACGCTAGGCCTAGACGGCTGCTCAGCTGCAGCACTGGAACGACTGGCCCCGCTGGAACACCCAGTGACTGAAATAAAGACTGTTTTGTATGAATTAAGTGTCATTGTGTAGTCTACATACATGTACCTTGACTGCATTCATTTTACTTATTTCACTTACTTGTGTCATCCGGTGCATCCGGTGCAGTGTCCCCCTCCACCTCACTCACCTACCACTCAGAAGGGATTCTCTGATGATAGCCGCCAGTCTTTTCATCAAGAGGGGTCAGCTCTGGTGTCCACTTTCCCCCACCTGTGGCAGACAAACTTTGGCGATGAGGCGCTAGACGCTTTTTGGCATCGACTTTGATGTCTGACATACTTCTTCTTGGCCACGGTTCGGGTTTCTGAGGCTGCGGCATTCACAGTGTCTGTAACCTTTTGCCACTCCAATGCCTTTTTGGCATTAGTAATAGCCACACTGTGCCCTCCAAACAACATTTTCCTCCTCTTTTCCACCTCGCCAACAATGTCTACTTCACATGAATTTTCTTTTTTGGGTTTTCTCTCTGTGTTTGTCATGATTTCTCAGTCAATAAATATTATTTGGGGGTGTTTCCTTGACTATTTATGACCAACTGTAATGATCAGACATACACGGGAATGAATGTCACTGTAATTTAATGCAGCTCAGCTGAATAGCAAATGGGCAAACAAACAGAACTCCTTTGTAAAAGGCACATGAGAGCCCACCTGGAGTTTGCTAAAAGGCACCTGAAGGACTCTCAGACCATGAGAAACAAAATTCTATGGTCTGATGAAACAAAGATTGAACTCTATGGCCTGAATGGCAAGTCTCATGTTACGAAACCAGGTACCACTCATTACCTGGCCAATACAACCCTACAGTGAAGCATGGTGGTGGCAGCATCATGCTGTTGGCATGTTTTTCAGCGGCAGGAACTGGGAGACTGGTCAGGATTGAGGGAAAGATGAATGCAGCCATGTACACAGACATCCTTGCTGACAATAACCCTAAGCACACAGCCAAGATAACAAAGGAGTGGCTACAAGACAACTCTGTGAATATCCTTCAGTGGCCCAGCCAGAGCCCAGACTTGAACCCAGTTGAACATCTCTGGAGAGATCTGAAAATGGCTTGAATACCCGATGGAGCTTGAAAGGACCTGCGAAGAAGAATGGGAGAAATTGCCAAAATATATGTGTGCCAAGCTTGTAGCATCATACTCAACAAGATAATTGCTGCTAAAGGTGCTTCAACAAAGTATTGAGCAGAGGCTGTGAATACTTATATACATGTGCTTGTTTATTATTAATATATTTGCTAAGTTTGCAAACACACTTCTTTCACAATGTCATTATGGGTTATTGTTTGTAGGATTTTCAGGAAAATAATGATTTTTATCCATTTCGAAATTAGGGTGTAACATAACAAAATGTGGAAAAAGTGAAGTGCTGTGAATACTTTCCGGATGCACTGTACCTAATAGAGTTAAGACTGACCAAGGCTCTTACATTGTGACTTCGTAAATCCAACCCAATGGATGGTTACTTACTGCAAAATGGACATGCAGACTGGAATGATTATTTGAATCTCCCACTTCGACTACATATGATTGTTGGTCTTATGTGCTAATTTCAAGGACAGGCATGGTCAATATAGATTTTTTGATCCACATTCTCGCAATGCCACTGGAACATGTTTTGAGGAAAATGCAACTGCAGCCGCAAATGGTCGTTCTCTTGCTGGTGGGGGTTCCCATTTTCGCAAACTGGAATGCCCCAGAACACATATTCCATAGCAATCAAATTGAATGAAATTAATTATATTACAACATTCATGGTTAAGGTTAGGCATGAGGTTACTAACCAACGCAGTCTCACGGCATTTTGTGATATAGTCACGCAATTTTGATCTGTTGATTCGTGTACATGGACACAATTTTCTAATTTTTTTCATCTCTTAGCACATTTCCTTTTAGCGTCTCTCAGAACATTTCAAAACAAATGTATTTCAATTGAAGGCATCATGACGTAGCATTTCAGAAAAAAGGTATTCATAATATATTTTAGATGGGCTTAACAGCAAGGTTCCATTCAGAATGGTTAAGGTTAGGGTAAGGGCTTGGGTAAGGTTTATGGTTAATTTAAATATACAAAGTAAAAATCACCTGTCTGCATCACGCTGCAATGGGGAACAAAACACAAAGTGTCCATCTGGATTTGAACTCGTGAAGACGATTGGTCGATGAAACACTACCAGGAACGCCCAATGGGCGTTCTTGTGTCATAACGGGAAAGCCCAAGCCGCAGCTGGACCCTGCTCGGAAAATGGGAAAGCTGTGATGGTTACTGTCCACTTTTTGACTGATCTGGCAAATCACTTGATTCACCTGTTTCATTACACCTGAATGAAGATGCAGAGTATAGTCTCTTGCCGGTTCATTTGGAATACGAAGCATCAGAAAATGTTAAAGGTCCCATGGCATGCTTATTTTGGATGCTTTTATATAGGCCTTAGTACTCCCCTAATACTGTATTTAAAATCTCTGTCTGAAATTCAGCCTTGGTGGAGAATTACAGCCACTACAAGCCAGTCCCACCATGAGCTTTCCTTAGAACGTGCCGTTTCTGTGTCTGTAGCTTTAAATGCTAATGAGGAAGAGAGAGGCGGGGTAAGGCGGAGGGTGGGGGTGTGGCCTTGACTAGCTTGGGGCCATGGTACAATGCGTTAATGTTGACAGTGAATGTATCACAATGGTTCGTAGACACGCAGAATCTGATCCGGACAAGCACATGAAGAAGTTGCAACTGAGTTGACGCTAATCAGCGTCTACAGCAGGACGTCTCCGAATGGTTAGTTTAAAATATTGTGTCTGGATACGGTACTTTAGTTGGTTAGTTTATGTATGCTGTTACAGTTATTATCATCATGTAGCTAACGCTAGCCTACTTTGTTAGAGAAGTCATGATGCTCTAATTTGAAATCGTTCTAAAGCTGTATTAGCATTTATATCAGTAATCTTTGTAGTTAAGAGAAGACTGTACTCTGGCTTATTTTTAATGACAAAGTTCTCCATGTCCACGTATAATAAAGTCATGTTACAAATAACCAATGATTTACTCCTGAAGATTGACCTCTACTTACCACCTGCTTGTCCACTGTCTATGTACCTGTATATGTATAAATATTTGTAAATAATTAGCTATAGACACTAACCAGCACCACTATATAAGCCAAACCTCTGCTATTATTTACCTTTTTGGATAGGTACGTTGTGGAAAATGTGCTACCATGCTCACAGAAGCTGAGAATATTTGCTGTTTGGCGATACCTCAGGTAGCATTTTCACAAAATTGGAAACTACTTTAAGCACTAATTGTGCTTAAAAACAACACTTACCATCTCTAATTAGGTTACTAAAAGTTTGAGGTTGAAGAACAGCTGAAATATATGGTTGACCATCCTGGATTTGAGCCTGCTTGCCTGCCTGAATATCTACTCCCTGCAGAATGCTGGCCAAATATACAGAGCTATGGTCCTCTACAATTGAGATGCATACACCAGTAAGTTATGCTTTGTTACAGAAGTTAATAAAATAAAGTATTTTCTTGAGACTTGACTGTTTATTTCAATAACAAATATTGTGCCTAATTTCATTTAATAGTGTAGACCAGGGCGGGCCAACCCTGTTCCTGGAGAGCCACCATCCTGTAAGTTTTCACTTCAACCCTAATATAGCACACCTGATTCTAATAATGACCTTAAGGAAAGCTAAAACATGTTGCCCACAACAAGGGTTGCTGTGAAAACTTACAAGATGGTGGCTCTCCCGGAACAGGGTTGGCCGTGTCGTTATTCCAGTTTGTGTGGTCATGTGCATACGCTCAGTGTTTCCTGATGACGAAGGCCACTACGTAGGGTTTAAACTGCCCCCCGCTTGAACCTTGACACAAAGCTGGCAATGACATCATCCTTGTCCGGCTTCTAATACTGCGCTGATAGGTCCTCTGGGACAGGGATGGCCAACAGCGCATTGGTGTATGGGGTAGGGTTGACGAAGACATTCTCTAAAATAAGGTCCATCATGTCAGCAACAACCTGTATCATGGAACACAAGCACATCATTTTCTTTAATGGCTGTTTTTTTTAAATGTGTTTTTGTATTTAATCTATTTTTTATCAAGAGAAATACATTTTAGAATTCTAAAATATGTGTTTGAATTGATTTGAACCCTTACCAAAGGTTGGGTGTCTTCTGAGGTTTAGCTCTGCACTCTTCCTAGCCTTGGGAAATTAGATTTTGAAGAGTGGTATACTTTCGGCCTGTGGTCGGTCTGCATTTTCATGATAATGCATGGCAGCCAGGTAGAGTCTGAAAGTACAAGACAAAATGGGCTAATATTAACAGACATTTTAGGCTACATTTTCCAAAAGTATTGTGTAAACACACTTTATTTTACCTGCACAGCATTCCAATAAAGGGGAAAACAACATTCTTTGGGGCAAAACGAAGGATGATGGCATGGAAAGCCTCCAACGGTGAAGGTGGTGGTGGAGGCTCAGTTTTGCTACATCCTTCAGAGTTCTTTTGTTTGTCAGCAACTTCTCCAACTTGTAGAAAGATGGAGTTGCTGCAGACAATAAGAAATTAACCCACTGGTTCTTTAGAGGTTCGGATGAAGGAAGTAAAAACATACTTTTGTGTTCTTTTGTACATCCAAACACTGATTGCGTGATTGTAGCTGACTTTCTCATGGGCGGGCCAAATTCTCTGGGCGGGCAAAGCAGAGAAAGGGGAGGTAACATTTCCCCTTATGACGACATAAGGGGAAAATTTCAGAACAGCTTGTTTTAGCTTTCGTTTTCTCAAAGTCAGAGAAAGATACACAGTGCTTGATTTTTACCTATTGCCATTTCTAGCCACTGGGGGACCATAGTCAGGCTAGTTTAACTAATATTAATGTTAAAAAACCTCATAAAGTGAAATTTTCATGCCATGGGACCTTTAACATGGAGGCATGTGTCATTCTGAATGAAAGGGATACTGTACACTTTTCTACCAAAGGAATCCATGAAAAGTTTAAAAATTAGAAGAAAAAGAAGTGCTAAGAAATTGATGACACAAATAAAGAACAGTAAAGACTTGGACAATGCACAAAGGAAGAGATGAAAACAGGGCTGCCATCAGAATGCTTTATAAGAATGACCTTATTTTCAAATTTAAACAAAAACAGAGAAACACATGAGAAATCGGTATAGTAATTATGCATCATTTCAACAAAGACGTAAGCAGCAAATACAAACTTGATATAGAAATTATCCTTCTTTCCAACAGAGGCATAAGCAACAAATGCAAAATCCATACAGGAAGTTTCCTTCTTTCTAATAGAGGCATTAGCAAATACAAAATAGATACAGGAAGGATCCTTCTTTCCTGTAACACCCAGCCCAGAGTGGGCGGGCGTACATGAACTGAGATTATGGACTCCTAATATATATATATTAGTTATATTCTATGTATTTTGTATTTTTCCATAAATTCAGTGCATTGCATGAAGTTTCAAGTTTTCCCGTAACATTACATGTAGTATCCCTTTAAGTTCTGTGCTGATACCTCTCCAGTTTGGCCTCGCTAGAATAGGGTTTAGGTTAGGGTAGACTGGTATCTTGTAGATCTGATTAGTAACGACATTCAGCCATGTTAGAGTAGCTAGTTAGTTCTTTCAATATAAGCTGGCCAAACTGGGGAAGAGGTGTCAGTCATTGATTATCTGTGTTACGTTGTGTGAGAGGACTATCCGGGAGCTACTCTGTTATAATAATAATAATGCAAGTAGTGAAAAGTGAGTCGCTGGAGTTTGGAAGTGAATGTGTACGCTCTGTACTTGTGTGTTAGCTATCAGTGTTCATGCCACTGAAAGAGCACGTTAGGCTATATAAGTATATCTGTTGTGCCACTCGCTCCGGTGGTACCCTGCAACCTGCAATCTGTATGTTTTCCGGATCAAGTCAAATAATACTGAAATGAAAGGACATTTTTTATTACAAATAACTGCAACTCATAACTGCAATTTTTAATTAATATGAAAAGGTCTCATATGTACTTAAAGCTTAGGATCTTGGAATTCTAATGGATATCTAGGTTTTATGATAGCTACAAAATTACAAATGTTTTTACAAGTGGTCAGAGAAAGGAGCGTGGAGTTGTGGGTGCGAGCAAGGACACTGAGACAGCAGGTACCGTTAAACAGAAAGACTTTATTTGCCACAGTAATTTTAAACAATACTTTTGGGAGGAGAGGCTGAGCGGAACCCAAACCAAAGAAAGTACATTTGTAAACCCCACCCCAACCTGTCTAACCCTCTGCAAATACACAAACTAAACTACCTGGTATTTGTACAAGGTGCCCTAAACCAAAAAACAAGGGGTGGACTGCTCAGGTCTACCCTGATGTATATAGACAAAGGAGTTATCCCTACGGGTGTTGTAAGCCCATGGGCATCTGACCTAACACTCCCACATGTTCCTCTCCTCCCTGAGAAGAAAAACATATATTATTAATAACAACAATACAAAGAATACTAACCAGGAATACTACATACAATAGACTCGACTAAATACAATAACACACTAAATAGGCCTATCACTCACACTAACAACAAAACACAGCTCTCACTCTAATTCCAAACACAAACTAACAGAACTAAGTGCCGGCCACTGCCACACAACGAATACAGACCACAAACAAGAGCTCCAGCATAGACCCAACGAGAGAGAGAGACTGACACAAAATGGCACTTTATATACTGAAGGGAAAAGTATGATGGGAAATGGTGAGTGGAATCAGCTGGACCGGATAACGGGGGGAGGAGCCAGGTATAATTGATGAGTGGTTGACTAGGATTGGCACCACCTGTGGGGAACAGACAAACTGAACAGAACAGAAACAAAGCACAGAAAAACTAATACAGACCAAGGTAAACCGAGCCATTGCTGCACTATACTGGGGGACATAATAATTTGGTTAGTTAAAAATAATTTGTAAATTAGGTGTGCTTTATTATATTGCACTTTAGTGATTAAGCCACAAAAAGGCAAAAGGCACTGGTAGTGGTACTACTGGTTGGGACGCAGTTCAAATCCCTGTGGTGTCCTTGCTCAACTTTCTACAAAATATTATGAGTGTTTCCCACATTGGCTCAAGTGGGTTCACTGGTTTTTTATTTCCTCTGGAAATGTGTTTATTTTCCAAATGAACAGCCTGTTTTAAATGACACAGCTGCGCTTTGCAACATACCCCACTGCTGTAGTACAATCAATTTGCAGTTTCTCAAAAATGTAGGCCTCTAGTTATTATTATTATTCACATTTATGCACCTTTACACCCTCAATTTTCACAGTATCTACTGAATTCCAGTGTTAGCATATGCAATTTAATGTTGTTCAGCATGCTTGTGGATTAGTGATTGATGGGTTGTCTAGTTTTTTAAATAAATTTTTAAGCAATTAATTTCTCCATAGGGTTTAATGGTGAATAATTCTGTAAACATTTATGTACACTCCTGCGAGTGTTTGAAGATAGTGCTGTCAATATGACATGAGCTGTATCCCTTCTAACATGACAATGACCATCCTACATACAATAAAACCAAGATGGAAGAATTGCTAACATATAAGTTGTATAATACTTCTATGTAGGAGCTATAAAAATAGTTTCTGAACACATTTGGAGTGACAAATAACCTATCCTTTTGCAGAATCTGCAATCATATCTACAGGCTAATTAAACAATATATGTTTTCCACCACAAAGATAAGCATTTAATATCTAATATCTCCATTTAAATAAACATTTGGCTTACGATAGTGTGGTTACAGAATAGAGAAATCTAAGCTCAAATAGAGTTACAAGGTTCTTCAATAGTGAATGGGGATATACGTTGTTTGGGAATATAGATTTGAAAATAGACTGGCTCCTTGAAAGCAGTAATGATTTCAAGGTGAGATACAAGTAAACATTGTTTAGATGTGTGGTGTTTGTCAATGTGTGATGCTGTGAAACTTGTAATATCAGTCAGTGACAAATTCCAACCCTGCTTTGAATGGTATGCTATATGAGCAAGAAGAGTTGAGTGGTGGAAATATTGCTTGTGCAGTATTGTAAAAAAGCTAGTTGCAAAGTTTAGCTCTACAGCCATCTAACTAGGTGATGTTTTTTCAGATTAGGTACTTCCAAAATCATTGCTATATTGTGCTAAATTCATCTAATCAGAGTGGGGTACACGTACAATTTCATCCAATCATCAATGTGTGCTAAATTTATCCAGTCACTTACCCTAACTACAACATGAGTCATATGAATTCCTACATGAATAACACCATCTGAACTACACGTTAGTACATGCTTGTTAATTAATGTATTAATTAATACTTTGGGGTAAACTAAATCAGAAGATTTATTAAAATCCTTAAAAATTACTCATTGAACACACGATGATGCATTCATCATTAAAAACAATTTAATCTCATTCTGTTTTAAGTGATTCCACTAGAGATGTCCCGGTACCATTTTTTCCCTACAGATACCGATTCCGATACTTGTGCTGTGGGTATCGGCCGATACCAAGTACCGATACCAGTGTGTTAAAAAAAGAAAAACATCATACTATGCCTGCATGACTGTGATATAATTATCATTGTGGTAAGCACCGCATTTAGCAAATACATGTGGCACACGTTGGAGCTCCAAATGTCCGTGGTAAAGCCTAATTGCATGCACGTCTTTCAGCATATATGAAATGGGTTCCTTAACTGTCTCGTATATTTTTGGTAGCGTAGTTTCTGAGATCTATTTACAAGTTTTATGTATATAGCGCCTTTCCATAGCTCAAGGTCGCTTTACATTGTACATTACAATACATTTAGACACTCAGACATAAATTACAGTTACATGGTTACATGTATTCACATTATACAAAATGCATGTTAAATATGTATGTTTTTAACTGGGTCTTCTACAACTTGGCAAACAGTACCTTGGCTCTCCAAAGGCTCCATTAAACGACAAAATCCCACATTTCTGACGACAGACAGGGGTTGGTCATCCAGGACAATAAACTCCAAGATTTTGTAGGTTAACTTTGTTGCTTTTTGCCTGTCTTTTGGGAAATTTATTTTGTAGTTTGAAGGCAATTTCCTGAGTTTGCTGCTGCAGTTAGTCCTTATTTTTTCCCCTTAGCTGTGGTAAATTTGTCATGCTCTTTTTGTGGTTTGGTTTACTATCTTTATATCATAATGCAGTCAGATGTTAGTCTTGTGTTCTTTGCTTTTCTTTTGGGCCACTACTGCCCCTTCAAAATTTTTGCAATTGTATTTTATTTTATTCTAGTTATTAAAATTGAATTTGGGAGATTACAAAGAAGCACACAATGACATGCTGTTTCATAAAATGGACAAAGAGTGGCAGTAACCACCAGCAGCATCACTCGGGAACCCTTAGCAATGTGCAGAACAAGAAGAGCTCATAAACTGGATGAATGGAGAAATAAGTAACTGTTGTCCTGCGCTGATTTCTGTGTAATATATCTAATATTTCCAGGTTAGTTACACAACGTTTATGTGACTACAGATAATTATAAGCTAATATGAATCCCCGGTGATGTGTGTTCTGTGAGCTAAGAGTATGTCAAGTGTGTAAACAGCTAAGTCTGACAGTACGTAGTTGAGAAAAGTATGTCAAGTGTGTATAAACAGCTAGCTAAATCTGACGGTACGTAGTTAAAAAAATGGCGGCTGACATCCGCATAAATTGTTTATTTTGTTTGTTCCTTGCGGCTCCGGGGCATTTGTGTGTTATTACTATGTGTGTGTGTAAAACAGCTGTGTGTGTACAATATTCAAGGGTAGGAAGTTAACGCTAATGTACCGAGTAAGACCAGTTACAGCTACGGCCTTGGTTAAGGGCGCACACGTTAAAAATAGACAAAGGTACAGTTTCAGCTCAAATAATTTTGCGCCAAGTTATGAGGCAGATATGTTTATTATTAAAGTTTGTGTTCTTATAGTGTAAATGTAATACAGCTTAACTTCAAATGAGATTTATTCTGTTGTATAAAGTGAACACTTATAAAATGTACAGTTATTACAGTTATTACAAAAATGCTCTTTTGATGAGAGGACAAAGATGACATGTGATTTAAAGGGAAAATTTTTGTTTTTAATAAGCTAAAGTTTGGAAAATATGTGAGAATACATTTGTGAAAACAGACCTTTGAAGATTATATGGGTTCATGTTATCCAAATGTGGATGTAACCTGTGCTTTAACGCAAAGCAGACCAAATAACAAAAAATAATTATATTGCAGATGCAAAGTTAACTGCTGTTTAAAAGAATGTTAAATAAAAGTTGTCTTTTACCATTTGAAGTTCTTTTTTTTAACATGCTTGTGAATATGTATGTTAAAGTTATCATTATCTTGGATATACTGGTGCAAAATAAAAATCACCTTCCTTGATGTTATTTGGTATTGTAGATAATGACTTATGACAGTTTCATTGTACACATTATTACTAATTCATACTTATAAAATAACATGAATTCATGACTTCTTAATATATCATAATGTCATGACTGTACATGGGGGGGGGGCACATTTAATTTAATTTTAATTTAACCTTTATTTAACCAGGTAAGTTGACTAAGAACAATTTCTTATTTACAGCAACGACCTGGGAGCAATTTGGGTAAAGTGTCTTGCCCAAGGACACAACGACATTTGGCTCAGTCGGGAATCGAACTGGCAACCTTTTGACTACAAGTCTCACTCCCTACCCACTGAGCCATCTGCGCCCCATCTGCGCCCCCACATTATTGCTAACTCATCATTAATATGATGTATTTGGGCGGTGGAGAGGAGAGAGACTCACAGACAGAGAGATGGTGGTTGTTGTTACGTCCCCCAGTCTCAGGATCTGTGTTATCTTTGCCCTGGTCTGTGTTGCTGTTCTGTGCTATGTTTCTGTTCTGTGTGTGTTTGTTCTGTTCAGTGTGTCTGTTCCCACAGGTGGCCCTGGTTCAGCTGATCTAATCATCAATTACTCCTCATCTCCGTTATCCCATACACCTGGGCCCGTATTTATCAAGCTTCTCAAAGTGCCATTTTAGTCTTAAGTGCTGAGAATTGACAAAATTTACTCCAACTCTCAGACTTAAGTGTAAAAGCAAGTTATCAAATTTCTCAAAGCTAAGAATCACTCTTACTCTCCCAGCTTTTTAAGACCGCTCGAGAGGTCTCTCAAGTGGTTAAGAGTTGCCAGTAGGGGCTTGTGATGGCGTAGACAGAGACGTGCGCAAATCTTTTAGGAGAGGAAGAATGTTTTTTTTATTGTTTGACGCCGCTTAATGAATTAAAAACGGTATTGTTTGGACAGAGCAGGCATCATCTTCGTCAGCGACTGAGTGAGTAACGTCATTTCACCAGTGACATTTATGCAGCAATTCATTTTCAGATTAATTGAAGGTGGTGATTATGCTTTGTTTGCAACGCAATACTGATGATTTGGCCCATCAAAACCATAAATAAGCCAAATTGTAATGGAAACAATTATTGCACTTACAGTTTAACACATTGTCACGCGTTTCACTGACTTCCCAACATCACCCCGCATAATCCAATAGAAGCAAACCCTATTCATGCAAATAGCCGGCTTCCCAAGAGTAGTAGGCACAATGGATGGCACTAACGATCATTGCTCCCAGCATCAACGATAATGTTTATATGAATAATAAGAGGTACCACAGCATCAACGCACAAGTTGAGTTTGATGCAGACTACAACATTTTGGATGTGGTACCCAAATGGCCTGGGTCTACCCATGACGCGCGATATTGAATGAAAGTGGCCCGAAGCAGCTGTTTGAAAGGCACTTTCTGCCGCCGGAGGATACCCGTTCGTGGCTGCTCACCCCTTTCCATTTGCCACTGACAGAAGCACAAATGAACATGTGCTATGCTATGTATTCACAATTGTTTTATAGTTTATTAATATAACACTGGATCCTAATATAGGCAATATATAATATATCCCTTCACAGGGCACATCGCATCACGCGAAGTGTGGAGAGGGATTGGCCAGTGGAAGCGCAGATTCCATATTCTCCACTCAGAAATTAAACTACAGCAAACAGTGTTTTTTATTCTCTCCAGTTCGGTTAACTTTTGGAATCCATGGTGGCTATGATTACATCATTAACTCTAGGCTATATATAGGCAGGTCAGTTAACAGCACACTTGTTTGAAATATTTAATTGAGAAATAGTGGAAAACGTGTTGGAAATCTTTTTTTGATCTTTAATTTACAATGTGTATATTATAATGGATTCTCTTGCAAATTCTTTATTGTCAAATGTTTGTTGAATGTCAACTCCTCTTATGAATGTCACCATTGAATGTGAATTTATCTGAGAATATTCTTAAACAAGTACATCTATTCAGTGATTGGATCTTGGCCAATTTCGTCATCCAAAATCCCGTTTGCGGCACAGCAAAGTGTCGTGAATCAGCTCTAAGACTGACACTTAAGATTTAGTCCTACACTTCACTAAAAGTAGGACTGAGATGTTTGATAACTAACTTTTAATCGCAGCTTTGAGCCAAGAATTTTCTTACTCTTAAGTCAAGTCTTAGCAGTGTTCTTAAGAGTAATTCTAAGAAGGTTGATAAATACGGGCCCTGGTTTCAGCAATCAACAGTTATCCCATCATGCTCTTCCCCTGTAAAAAAAGGGTGCCATTTTGTATCACTCTCTCTCGGGTGGGACGTGGAGGCATACAGTCAAGGGATCGCTCGATAGAATGGCGCGGCGAAGGCATATCGTTTTGGAGACAGGTTTCGCGAGGTGCAGGTCAGGAGCTAGCGAGCGGGAATACGCAAAAGTTATTTTCGTGTCGGAGGCATGGCGTCCTCGTGGGGTTCCACTCCGGTGGAGTTGGAGCAGGAGCTGGCGGAGATTATTGAGCTGGATAGACTGGCACTGGAAAGGGAGAACAGGAGTGTTGGTGGCACCGTGTTGGTGGCAGGTCGCGAAGGCTGTGCCGGGGGTGAGGTCGGCATGGAAGGGAGTTTGGATGGGAGTGTGGGTGTAGCTGGAGTAGGGTATCTTAGATTTTTTGTGAGGGAATATGTGCCGCCGCCACTGAGGTGTTTTAATTGTCAGCGTATGGGGCATGTGGCAGCTGTGTGTAGAGGGCAGGGTAGGTGTGGTATTCTTCTTTGGCTCTCAACGGAGGCGGTCGCATTTTCTCCCTCTCCCTTCCCTTATCTTCCCTGCTTGCTCTTGTCTCGTCTTTGTCCTGTACTCTGAGAGCCTCTCGCAGCACTGCTCTCCAAACTAAGGAAATTATGGATTTGATCAACTGGTCTCTAAATGTAATTGACACCATATTCTCGACGAGAAGCTTGGGTTCGGGGGAACATGACTGCCCTGCCGGAACGTATGCAGCTGGCTACACGATGGACGCATGGGCGAGGTGGCGGGTCGTGTGTCTGGCGGCTCTTTCCGTGGAGGACGTTGAAGATATCTACCTATTCGGAACCATGATAACAGGTCTTCTGCTGATGGGATTAGGCGTTGCCCTGGTTTATCGTGAAATTAAGAAGACTGTGACAGCTGTTCATTGCCCCACAGGGCTGCCCGTCATGATTGAAACAGTGGG
>JACXGM010015909.1:0-14940 GCA_016801145.1 Umbra pygmaea
GAGAGTCAGAGAGAGAGTGTCAGAAAGAGAGAGAGTCAGAGAGAGAGAGTCAGAGAGAGTGAGTCAGAGAGAGTGAGTCAGAGAGAGTGAGTCAGAGAGAGAGAGTCAGAGAGAGAGAGTCAGAGAGAGAGAGTCAGAGAGATAGAGTCAGAGAGATAGAGTCTGGTAGAGAGAGTAAAAGATAGAGAATCAGCGAGAAAGAGAGAGAGAGCGTGAGTGATTAAAAAGAGTGATACTGTTTTTTTGGGTAGGGTCTATATTCATTCCTGCTTGGTTTATTTCTCTTTATGTTTGTATCCAAATAATCTGTTCCAAGTGGGATCAAACTGATAATACACAACTGTTTCCCATGGCAATAAATCCCTTTAAATTGAAATAATATGTTTAATAATAATAATTCTTCTGGCAACATCTCCTGATATTTGGATATTACATTGATTCACTGATATTAAACCATTATTGTAGTCATACAGTGGATCCAACTATCAGAGAAGCACGGAAATAAATACATCTTCAGATGTTAAATTCCTTCTAGCTTTCCTCTTTCTATACCAGGAGATTTCAGATGGCATCCTATTACCTACGTACCCTGGTCAGTTGTAGGACACCATGTTTGGATAAGGTCAAAGGGTGAAGGGTGGATTGTTTTCACGGCTGTTTCCTGTTTCCTGTCTTTTGACCTGGTAACACAAAGACATAAAAGGGTGACATATGGGAGACTTAAGGCGGGATGGGACCAAAAGACTCCCAGGCATTTCAAAACCTTAAATCACATCATTGGTTGAATTTCAATGAGGCTTTACATCTTGTGAGTTTCAGCAAAGTGACAAGGTGTTACCTCACATTTAACGTATTTAGAGTGGACATCATATGTTTATACGTTTAAGTCATACATTTGCAATCCAAATTATTCAACCCACATTTCAAATCAGGTTTATTTTCTAAATGTACAGATCATCAGCTGTTTGCAATTAACAAATCAATCAATAACCCTGATTTGCAATGGGGATGGAATAATTTTGATTGCAATTGTACATTCAGACAATGATGTGAAATATGTGTGTATGGAATCGTATGAAAATGCTTCTGCCATTTATAACGCTCTTTGAAGTCCATCTGTGTTCTCACATTGGAATGTTCCCTTGTTCAAAAACGGATAGCAGTAGGTAGGTCTACACAATGTTAACATTATTTGCCTGTTTGGGAGAAACAACATTTACTGCAGTAGGCACTAAGTGTTTCTTAACTTCTTCTAGACCATGCAGATATACAAGATAATTCCTTTACTGAAGGCTGACATGACAGATAGGCCCAGTGGCAGCAACACGTTCTGACATGTCAGTCAAACCCACTGGTCCAAAAGCCATTAGCATCAAAGCTTTCCTTCAACTGACCGCTTTTACTAGTCTGTCTTTAATCGTTTTAGCACATACCTGTACGCGTAGCGTTACCTCTGGCCTGAACCTTTCACTTTCACTGATGAAGGGCAGGAGAGCAGAAACCCGTCTGTGAGCAGTGCAAGTTGTCTTAGTGCCGTAACACTAAGGGAATTTGAACTAAAAGACATTTGAGTATAGATGGATTTAAACATCCTCATACTTTCAGACTGATTTACAACCTTATTCTAATATCAGATTAATTTATAACCAGATTTTACTATCAGACTGCTTTAAAACCTCCTGATTATAGCTGGATTTAAACCCACCTCATTATCTTATACTGAATGAATACCTCATGATTATAAATTGGATGAACTCTGTATACAGTATTAGTCTGATTTTAAGGCTCAATAATCACATTGTGAATTACTATGGCCCTTAAGAGGTTTATTACGCCTTCAGTCTTCTTTGTTTTGCGGATGCAGTAGACTATTTTTAATCAGATGAAAAAAGAAAAGCAGAAAAAAGAAAGAGTGTGTATTTAATTGGATTATGCACAGAAGTAACTTGGTAACAGTTCTCATTTCATTAACAGAAAAAGTTCTCAGCGTTGTTAAACGGCCTGTAAAACACAAAAACTTCTGTGCCAGACCCACTCCAAAGGACCAGTGATATTTTATGTCTCTCGCTCCTCAAGTTATTCTTCTCTGACTGGATGCTTTAGGAGACGGCCAGGCAGGGGACTCTATTAAATCAAGTTGACCACTAACACCCTCACAGGCCACTGCTCAGGTTTCCCATAAAGCTCTGTGTCAGCATGTTGCTCCTGATATGATGTGGGGTGTGGGGTGATGGAATAGGAGATGGATGATACTGTTGCTACCAGGTGAAGGTGCTAACCACTCCTCTGTCCACAGCTGACCCAGTGGATGTCCTCAAGGCTCTCCAGTTCCACAGCTCTCCAGAAGGCGTCCGGAAGACCACGGGCCTCTGTGCTTTCCGTAGAGGATCCAAACCTGACATAGCCTTCCGCGTCGGCAAATCGGCCCAGATCAGCGCTCCCACCAAGCAAATTTTTCCAGGTAATCAACCTCACTGATCTGTAGACACATACACACGCAGTGCTTGTATTAGGTGTGTGTGTGCATCAAATACACACACAAACACACACCATATACCCTTTTCCTGATGTAACTATAGACGACATTCATTATTGCTTACAGAGTGCAGGATTTATCGAGTGTGACATTTGGCAAATTACTCTTGCAAAGTGCCGTTTTACAAATGCTTCGGCTTTGGCCCGAAGAAGACCAGCCTTTGGCAGGAAGTTAGAAATCCATCCAGTGTGCCGGGTTTTCTTCGCCTTCTTTCTCAACAAGTTCACGCTGAGTCACACCCGTGTCCCAACTGGCATCCTTATTATCCAGTGCAGTATTCCAGGGCTTCGGCCAAAAGGGGTCTGCTCAAAAGTAGTGGACGCTATCGGGAATACGGCACCATTTAGAACACAGAATAAGGCCTGCTACTGTCCTGAACAATTGCAGCAGCTCTTCAACAGGCTTGACTTTAAACAAGAGAGGCCTGCAGGAAACACCTGATCTCATGGAACAAGCCGGTGAAACCTGATGGATGAGAAACAGGAAGAGTCATCCGTTTTATCCTCCGGTGTGGTTGAGAATGAGATGGTTGATGTAGACTAGGCAGTGTACAGTAGGGATCGACGTGCTAGTGCACGGTAGGGATCGACATTGGAGTGCACGGTAGAGATCGACATGCGAGTGCATGGTAGGGATCAACGTGCTAGTGCACGGTAGGGATCGACATGCGAGTGCATGGTAGGGATTGCCTCGCTAGTGCACGGTAGGGATCGACTTGCTAGTCGACATGCTAGTGCACGATAAGGATTGACACACTAGTGCACAGTAAAGACCGATGCTGTAGTTAATTGTATTTATTGAAGAAAGACGTTAGTGTAACTCTCTCCTCTGCCTGACTGGAATGGTTCCATGGACTCAGGTGTCATTCTCTGGACATTTCGGACATTTTTCACATATTCTCATCCAGGAATCCATCTATCCATCTTGCACACACACCTGTTTTATCATTATTCCTGCTCACCAGTTTTATGTTTGCTAATTACTGTCCCCATACAGTCTCTGTCTTTACGTACTGTAGATGTGTGCTTCATTGTATCCTGTCAGGCTGCCATGCTGCCACATGTTCTCGTGTTTAGCCACGTTATCCAGTAGAGTTTATATTGCCACCGTGTTAAGCGAGGACTTTTCTTATTTTATGCATTACCGTCATGCTTGTTATCTTTGTCTGTGTGCACATTAAATACCACCAAACGCTACTACTCCTGCTTCGTTTTTTTCACTCCACCAGTCTTATTACAGTTACTGATTAAATAAGGCCATTGACAATAATGAGGGCTCAATGAGATGTTTCATGGAAAAAAGAAGCGTGTCGAAACAGAGGTATGTGAGTTAGAACCCATTTACTAGCTACACCCTTAGGGACAAAATAAACCCAAGGTGTATCCCTGTCAACATTTTTTTTGTGGTTAGACGTTAATTAGTGTGGGACAAAAACAGATTCTAAATAAATGGATCTAAAACAAGTTTACAGTGGAACCAAAATGAGTTTACTTACAAAGACAGCTGAAGAAACCTTTGCCTTATTTTTTAAACAAAGTTGGTTCTTGTCCATTTTGGTGGTGTGCTTTCTTGCTGGTTAAAAAAGATTGACAGTTAAAGGCGCTAGTTGCCTCACTGCCCTATAATGGTAGACCTAAGGCTCGTAAAATTCCCCAGTTTGAGAGTGTTGTTGCTTTCTCAAAATTGGTCAGACTGCAAAGGAAAATAAAGGCATGAAATAGCAGGAGATTGAATTAGCAATTACATTTTCTAAGGTTTTTGGCCAAAGATAACTGCCTGAAACCTTTGTTGATTTAAAGACTGGAAAGTTCTGTTTAATAGACTCAAATGGCAATGAATTGGCCTGATTGGTGCTTCTGCCTCTATCACTGTGTTGAGCCAGGCGAATTGACAATGATGACGAAGTGACAATGATGACGATGTGACAATGATGACGATGTGACAATGATGACGATGTGACAATGATGACGATGTGACAATGATGACGATTTGACAATGATGACGATGTGACAATGATGACGATGTGACAATGATGACGATGTGACAATTATGACGATGTGACAATGATGACGATGTGACAATGATGACGATGTGACAATGATGACGATTTGATGTAAAAAAATGCCTCTAAGGGATTTAGCTGGGGAAGCAAAGTTACCTAATGAGTTCCATGCATGCATTGAAGACCTTAACGATTGGTCCAAATATGGATGAGAGAAATCTTTTGTTATTGTTCAATTATATAAAAAGGTTAACCTTTCTACCTCATTCATTGCCTTGACAAATTTCAAGGCCAGAAACCCTGCTTAGATCAACGTTATACACATTTTGTTTGATCCTACAGTACCTCCAACCCCAATGTTAACCACACAGCAATTGTTATGCCTTACCCTAAACTAGAAGCACATTTTTGTTTTCAAGCGTCCTTACAAAATATGGGTCGCTAAGTTTGACTTCTTAGCTTGGCCATGTAGTGGGAATCGTTTTGTTTGTCTGTGTTATATAATGTATTGCCTAAACAACTGTGTTCATCTTCTGTTTTTATAATGTATTACTAAAACAACAGTTTCAATCTTCTGTGTTATGTGCAGCTCTGGAAAAAAATAAAAGACATCTGCAAACTTTTCTTAAATCAACCGCATTGAAAACCTCTTTAATGTGATCAAGAGAAAGACAGATGGTTACAAGCCATCAAACAAAGCCGACATGATGGAATTTCTGCACCCGGAGCGGCATAAAGTCACCCAACATCAATGTGAAAGACTAGTGGAGAGCATGCCAAGACACATGAAATCCCAAAATTATTATATAATATTATTATTATTCCACCAAAAATAGATTTTTACAAGTTAATACATTAATATTGCATTGTTTTAAAATTCAAATGAACTTATTTTCTTTACATTATTAAAGGTCTGACATCATTGTATTATTTTGTTATTTTGACCATTTTAATTCCTGCAAATAAATGCTCTAAATTACAATATTTCTATTTGGAATTTGGGAGAAAAGTTGTGAGTAGTTTTTGGAATGAAACAATAATGTTAATTTATCACAAAAACATACTTAGCAATAGAAAACAAGAGGCACTGATGATGATTTTCAACTGGGAAAGCTAAACAAACCTTTAATGTTGTTGAAAGCTCATTCAGAAACCGCTATATCTCTTTATTTGTCCTTCAGGAGGAGTGTTCCCAGAAGATTTCTCTGTGATGTTCACCATCAAGCCCAAAGCTGGGAGCCAGTCCTTCCTGCTGTCGGTGTACAATGAGCAAGGAATCCAGCAGCTGGGAGTGGAGGTGGGCCGCTCCCCAATCTTTCTGTATGAAGACCAGCATGGAAAACCCACCCCTGAGGAATACCCCCTCTTCAGATCCATAAACCTAGCTGATGGCAAGTGAGTGAATCCTGCATTTGGGTTTTAAGTAGACCCTACAAGGGACCTGAAATAAGTGTACCTGAAACAAAACGGTTCACCTTGAAAGCAAAATCCATTCTATATTATCTGGAAAAATTTTAAAGACACCTGTGTTTGCTTTCATGTTTGCATGCTTTTTATTACTTTTATGCTGTAATACAGTTCACAACTGTAAAAGATACCTTGCATGAAAACATGTTGAATAATTACAACAAACACAATTAAGTTAATAAACAAATTAAAAAAATAAGAAAATCACAGACAAGATCTGAAGGTTTTAAGTATTAAAGTCCTCAATGTAATTCCAAAAAAATTGATGACAATTCCCAATGATAAGATTTATCTTTGATTGTTTACTGATTGATTCAGTCAGATTTAAACTGAGATGGCAGTATTTTCGATTACATAATTATTTCCTGGCAGGCTTGTGATGAGAGTCTTTTTTCACCAAACTATTTACAGTCATCTACAATACGTTCATGTGAAATAAATCAGTGAAATGAAAAAGCTTGAGCTTAATAAATCACTTGATGTATAACATGAATATTTTGACAGTGAAGACTTTCCTAATGTGAAACATTTTGCAGAAATGTGTCTGATGCCATTGTGTACAGCTAAATGAAATGTAGCATTGGTATGTGGTCTGTGAAGGATTTATCTCTTACACAGCTGTTCTAAGCGAAGTCAACCCGAAGAAGAAAAAATCTTCAGCAAAACAACATTTATGATGAAAAACAACCATGCAGTATATCTTTGACTATACTAAAATGCAGGTGGCCAAGCTGTGTTTAAGCCGTCAACATGCTACACATGCAAAAATGGTTCCTCAGCTGTATTTATAGGAGAACCATTTTAAGGTACTCAGAAAGACCCTTTTTAGTTCCAAAGATAACTCCTTGAGAACCCTTTTTTGATACATACAGACCCCTTTCCACATGTAACATAGAAGGGTTCTATTTGGAACGAAACATAGTTGTTCTGGGAAAGAAAATGGTCTCCTATGGGGACAGCCAAAGATCCTTTTTGGAACTCCAGACGCGCCTCACATGTTCCCTTCTCTCTTGACCTGCGTAGATGGCACCGCGTGGCCATCAGTGTGGAGAAGAAGAGTGTGACCATCATCGTGGACTGCAAGAAGAAGCTGACCAGACCTCTGAGGAGAAGCGACGGGGCAGCTGTCAACACCAACGGCATAACTGTCTTTGGAACCAGGATTCTGGATGAGGAAGTGTTTGAGGTAAAGACGTCGGACCTTTATGGATCAGGATTGTGAGTTTGCAGGGTGTGGAGCAGACGTTGCCTTCTTGATGAGAGGCTAGCAGGAGATTACCATATACAACGTTTAGGGATTGCGGCTTAATAATTCTACCGTACTTATGATTTTGCGTGTGATTTTCCTTACAACATTATTGCAAAGATTTCTATGTTTTTAGACATGGTCACAGTCTAAAGATTTAAAACAAGATTTTAGAAATATCTTTTTGTTTTTCTATTGATCTGGAAAAGAATGAACAACGGTGCCGAGTCCCACTGAAGCCACAGCTGCTGTTGTTTTAGCAAATTCAATTATATACTGTATCCAGCTTAACAAAGTATATGGAGAACATACAGTGTATTCTAAAGTAGATCTCAATTATTATTTCATTCAGATTGCATTGGAGGCTACTGGCAGTGAAATTAATTTTGACATCAGAAATCCAAAACAAGTTTATTACTTTTCCTTTCATAGAAAATGTTATTGACCATATAACAACAGTACTTGTTTTTTTTTGCTTTGGTACAGTTGTGTGAGCTTAAATATATTTGTTTCACATTCTTAAAGTATGATCCAGCAGTTCAAGTTTTAACAAAGCATTCTCCCTGCCTGTGTTGATGTTTGAGGGATCTGACATTTCAACGCATTCTAATGGTGAGACATCGGTAACTGTACGCATTAGAAATTTTGCTGCATTACGTAAGCAGATTTACGATATGTCTGATCAAAATGTTAGTTTTTTACACATTGAATCTCTGTTTTACTGGAACACTTCCAAGAATAGACCAAATTTACAATTTAAAGTACTTGGGGAACGTTTAGTTCAGGGATAATATGCTAGGTTGGTGAGGTTAAGGTTAGGGCAAAGTGAGGTTACGGTTAGGGTAAGTTTAAGGTAAACTGACTTCTTTTATGTTTCATAAACATACAAGGCATGTTTATTCCTGCCTCCGTAAATGTCACATGTGGACGTATGTTTTGTTTTTTACGATTAGTATGATTTTGTACGTATCGCTATGGGAACAGCGTGTACATTACAACAGTGCTTCATGGATGGGCTTTGTCATCCATGGCATCAAAATTATAGCTCCAATCATGTTGGATTCTGATTGGTTTGATACATTACACTAAGCTTTTGATATAGTTATACTATTTTGGAATCAATGGCTAAATATTATAAAGACAGAAGCCAAAAAATATTTTTTGTCAGATTGCCTTTAAGAGTGGCAGAAATTCAGACAAAATCTGCATGGGATCCTATAATATATGATGATAGATAAACTATATATCATTGTGTTTCTATTTCTTTTGATTTTCCTCTTTGTTGTGCGCTTTCAACTCTTGGTGTTGGTTTCAATGAAGATCCATTCTTTTGTAAGAGAGTTTTACGACCAAGTTGTATTTTTCTTAGTAACCAGATGAGTTAGAATCCTGAGAGTATTCAGGACATTTCTTAATTATTTCAATATAGGCTAATATGATATGTTCTTTTTTAACTATTGCTTTGCTTAAAGACATTAAGAAAGAATTCTATGATATCCACAAATGTACCAATAAAGTTGTCATTACAGTTAGGACTCTGATCATACTGCTAATCAAATCCTACCACAGAGAGTAGCTGTAAGTCCTACAGGGATGTCAACTAGCCTAGGATCTAGAACATCTCACCAGCAATTTACATTTGAATCTGGAGACATTGTAAATAATCTGTGGCTCTGTCCATGAGCAAGGCCCTAATTCTCACCATTGAACACGCCTGGTTTAAGAGGCCAGGTCTTGGTAAGACCTTGTGTTCCAACTAATAAATATCCTTGTTGCCTTTCCATTTGGAAACATTGGGCAGCATGCTGAGCTACAGTACGCTAGGCTATGCTAGGCTAGCTGACAGGACAATAGCCTCAATATAGCCTTTGATGTGCATCAGGAATGTTTTGCTAAATCTAAGTCTGTCCTCCATGTGCCTCTGGGTCAGAAGCCTCTGAACAGTGGAGAATGCTAGAAAAACTGGATCTCCTTGTTTTCTTGGCATGGCTTCTCTTCTTGGGCAGTATATTTTATGATGGCTAACTAATAATACTTAATAACCATAGGAAAGAGAGAAAGGATAATTCAGTTGGACACCCAATCATTTTTTGGACATTGGTCATCTGTAATGTCTTGTCATTCTAAAGAACTTTAAACAGGAATTGTGACATTTAGTTTTAGGATCCTATAGAAAAGGCAGCAGTGATTCTTCCTGTGTAAAAAAGAATACATCAATATTATAATGCAAAATTATATTTCAAGATACATAAAACATTTCTGGATGTCCCTCAGAGTCCCCGTAATGTCAAAGTTCCTTCCCTCCAATTCCATCTGACGCTGCCTTGTCAGCAACTCTTCAGGCATGAAATTGTCAAGGGCGCTCACATGCTTCCTTCAAACCCATGTCACAGAGCCGTCCGATCCTTATCACAGTTCAACATGGAAGCCTTTAGTCATTACATCTGCAGACAAATTATGCCTTCACCAACTGTACTTCCCTCAGGCATGGGTCCTTGTCATGCCGTAACGTCCCATATTTGGACCACCCTTTGTTAGTCCACCAGCCGCTGTGGACATGGGGCAGTGAAAGACTCTGCTTGCAGGTCTTAACCTCTTAACGATCAGTGTCCCGCTTGCGGGAAATTTTCTCCAAAAGAAAAAAATAACTGGACTACAATCACAGTTCACAGGTCCAATTTTTAGGTAATATATACAGGTCCCATATCGTTACAAAACCTTAAAATCTCAGGAATCTAGCTAATGTCTCAGTTTCACAATAGGTGTAACAAAAATTTACATTAAACCTTATAATGTTAGCTACATTACGTGCCTTGTACACATGCTCCTCAAATAAAATAGGAGGTGGATTACAATTACTGCTCAGAACTGCAATTTTTAAGTTACCTATAAATATCTCTAATGTCCTTAAAGGTTTCTAGTGATCTTAGGATTTGAGTGATTATCTCTATACTATATACTTTATACTAAAGCTATACAATTTAAAACTTTATGAGTGATAATTTGAGCTATGAGTCTTAAAAACAATGCCATTTTTTATGTCACCTCATGGAAAATACACAGTCGATTATATACACGGTTTACAAGTTCAATTTTTAGGTAATATATACATGTCCTATATGTCCTTAAAGAGTAAGATCTTAGGATTCTAATGGAACTCTCGGTTTTACGATAGCTACAAAATTAAAAATGTTATGAGTGATAATGTGAGCTATGCGTCTTGTAAACAAAGCCATAATTTATTTCAACCCATGGAAAATACACAGTCGAATATAAACCCGGTTTACAACTTAAATGTTTAGATAATATATACATGTCTCATATGAACTCAAAGTGTAAGGTGAATGTTTCCGTTTTATGATAGCTACAAAATTAAAAACGTTGAGAGGGATAATGGGACGTATGTGCCATCCAAAAAAAGGAATTCTGCTAGCAGCAACTTAGCTATATAGCCAAACATATTGATGAAATAAACATATTATACATAACAATATTGTACCTACAGTTAAAAATCTTTGTCATCAAATAGTCCTAGTAATGACATAGAGCATAGCTTTTCTATGTAAAATCCATCTTGTTTTAAAAAATTACAATTTTAGGACCACAATGTTTATGGTTGGAAGTTAACTGTGTACATTTATCAAAATTATATTTTACATATCCAGAAATTTTAAAGTCTTTCCTTTTAAGAAACATCAACCATATGTATGTACTTGCTTCATGTCCAATGTAACAAGAGGTTAACTTTGGGTATGTTTTTTTAGGCAGTATTTGACAATGAGGAAGTGATCCTTAAGTAGTTAAGCTCAAAATACTGTATATACAAATGCACATTTATGGAAATCTTGCCATCTATTTTCTCATTGAACCATACATTCCAAGGGAAGGGCTAGCATGTCGCTGATTAGCCTTGGTGCTGCTTTGAGACCAGGTCTGGCTTTGTTTGAACTCTCAGTAAATGATGCTAAACGGACTGGAGTTATAGGGCAATTTGGGCACTTATTCTCTGTTTAGAAACAAGGAGAAGAGAAAATAACTTTGTTTGTTTCAAGGGTGAAACAGTTGGCACTTTAGGAGGTGGTTGGTTTCCGTCAGTGCTCTCTAGGCACAAGCAAGCTGCGGGGACAAACTGTGGGTGCCTCCTCAAAATGCACCCTACTCCCTATAAAGTAGACTCATTTTAATTACAGTTAGGAAAATAAATTGCAGATGCATAGTTAAAGCCCTCATAATAGAGCTGGGCGATATGGAACAAATGTAATATCACGATATTGTGAGCAAATAGCTCAATATTGATATTGCAACGATATTGCAGGGTTGACAATTGGTGCTTACATAGAAATATTTACACAACGAGATTTTTGATAAATAATCATCATTTATGTATATATAATACCTAAGTGGGCTAAAGGCAAATAATAGAAAGTTAGAACAGTCTGGTAAATTCAGAAAATTACATAATTACATAATTTAACTGTAATCCAGCCTTTAAAACCAGGAAAAGATAACACTTTTGTCATATCACGATATTACGATATCCAAAATCTTAAGACGATAATCAGTCTAATATCACAATATCGATATAATATCAATATATTGCCCAGCCATACCTCATTATTTGATTTTCTTGTCATGTCCTGCTGCTCATGTTCCTTCTTATTGGCTGCTCTTAACCAGAATGTCAAATCCATTATTTAAAGTTTCCTACCTTAGCAGACTGAAATCCAAAGTGCATGGAAAACAGCAGCTTGTGTGTTGCTTATTTATTCAAATGTCTAATGTATGTATTAACAACACACTCAGAAAGGCCTAGAGGCAGTTATAGAAATCATGGAAATATAATCCAGAAATTAAAATAAAATTGAAATATAATCCAGAAATTCAAATGAGATTTAAATATAATCCAGAAATTCAAATGAGATTGTCCATCTTCTGCCTTCTGGAGTTGCTTCAACAATATGTATTGGTGGGAGGTTCTTGGGAAAGAAACTTAGAGACAGACACGTTGTCTGTCATAGGGTTCATATAGTGACTGCAACATAATGAGAAACGCAGTCGCTGTGCCCTCTTCCAGCATGACCAAGTTGAAGCAGTTAAAAGGCATTGGCACACAAAGAAGACACATTGTTGAACTAGTAATATTGGTTTAGGAAGCAAATTACCAATCTGTGACTAACCAGAGTGGTACCACATGCCAGTCTGTCTCAGATGACACCCTAGTACACTACTTTGGACCAGAACCATGTAAAATTAGTTTTCAAGAAGAAAACTTTTTTTACCCGTTTTCCTTCCATCCCAAATGGTCATGTGTAATTTCGCCTGACCCTGCCTTGTTGGCAGCTCATAACGCATCATCGTAACATAGCTGTCCTGCAAAGCACACAAAGTAGCAGACGTTTTCAGCAGAGCAGGTGGCATGGTGCCTCTGGCAGAAGATACAGGATGCTGATGTGATTGGTCTTAGCACTGCTACGGCGTCAAATTAGGGCTTGTCTCTAAACATGTGTAAGAAATTCTCTAGACAATAATCTACATATGTATAACAGGCCAGTGCTCTTCAATCAATCCTAGTTTATTAAATACAAAACACACGCATGGCTGCAATTACACAGGCAGTAAAATCCTTTGTTTTCAAAATAATTGAGCTTTGGACCAATCAGATTAGGTCTAAAAAGAAAAACTCTGATGTGAGTAATGTCATGGTCAGAAGGGAAATATGGATCTGATTTGGGACGTCTTCAATAACTCTTTTGTTCATCTCTCATTTCAGCATGGTCGTCTAAAAGTATTGGATTTAATGTTTTTTTCATTTTTAGCTCCTAACAACCTAGATTGAGTGTGCTGTACATGGTCTTCATGATGAACTATTGGTTTGAAGCATATCTACCAGTAGATTTGTCTCTGGCTGTTTATGGAACAGGAAGACCTCCCTCTGTGTGTACGATTACGTGTAATGTGGACTATTGACAAAACACTTGTCCACCTTAAATTATCTGGCAATACGTAGAAAAATAAAATACAACCAATATGCTTAGACTGAGGTGACAACAATGATTACACCCACCAACGAACACGCTTACAATTATTCCAGGAGCTGTAGCTTAGGCCCTCTTCAGAAAACAAAATGGCCGTACTTCGAGGAACTAGAGTGTGTTCTGTATGCGTTAAGGTAAAGTTGTAAACGTGATGGGTAGCTGTTCTGTTTCGTATGTGGCTACCATATTGCTGCAGGGCTGATTGTTCTAGCAGGCGTTGGATCTGGACTTGAGAGGAGATGAGGCAGAACGCAGTGAAAGACGGCTGTGAGGAAAGTATGATCAGTGTGTGCTTTTGTTGGCCCGGCACTCGCAGCTGTTTTAGTGATTTTGCCAGCAACTGCACTAACCGGTCTAGTCTGGGTCTCTTAACCCAGCCCGTTTGTTTGTCTTCTTCTCTTGCTGCTGGTTCCAATGGGAGATACAAGATGTACAGTGCTGGAGTTGAAGTCATCCGTCCTGCAGCTTGTAGTTCATAATCCATGGATGTGTTAGTGGCTGCTCCGTTGTTGGAGTTTAGGCCGGGTGACTGTGTTTACTGTATTTTTAATGTGTGTTTGCCATGTGTGTTCCATTTGTTGTTTGGACACGTTGGTGTATTACCCAGTAGTCCCTAAAGCTAGAGGTGAAGACCTGACTATATCTAAACTAAAACGCACCCCGAGCTTTTAAGGTGTGACAGTGTTATTTAAAACTAATTAGACTAGAACTTGACGTACTTAAATTAATTGAAGTGTCAATGCGTAGAGTTCTGTTGTTACTGAGTCACAGCAGGTGTTTTAATGTTACTTTATCACTATTTCTAGTCCTCCTCTCCTATTTTTCCTCTCTCTCTTCTTTCGCTGTCCTCCGCTCACCCGGTAACTCCAGCTCCAACTAAACCTTTAAATCCTATCTCGTTGCCAGGGGCGGTTCTACATGGGGGCCTACAGGGGCGGTTCTACACGGGGGCCTACAGGGGCTAGTGCCCCTGTAAGAATGGCCCTGGCCCCCCTTGTGCCCCCCCTGAGCTGACTGAATAATTAAAAGAAAATTTAATAAATTTATGAAGTTATTACAGTTTTATGCAATGGCACCAAAATGTCCCCCTCTGATTAAACACTGGCCCCACCTTGGCCCCCCAGTAAAATTTGTCTAGAACCACCACTGCTCGTTGCTATGGGGTATATTGTTTGTGTGATCTGCTTTTTCAAAAGTACAGCTAAATGTTGTGTTAGTTACTTTAATCGACTGCAGTTGTCTGGAGGCCAAAACACACGCCTTTTACTCCACCATGAAAACTTTTGCTGGAGTGTCTATGAGGACATTCAAAGTTTGATTGAAACTCCCCCACAGATAGACACACCCCCTCCCCTCTATAGACACCCCCACTCCCCTGGATAGACACACCCCTCCCCTGGATAGACACACCCACTCCCCTGGATAGACACACCCACTCCCCTTGATAGACACCCCCCTCCCCTGGATAGACACACCCCCTCCCCTGGATAGACAAACCCCCTTTCCTGGATAGACAAACCCCCTCTCCTGGATAGACACACCTCCTAACACCCCTGCGGAGCATGTCTGAATTAAACAGTGATGCACAGGACATGTAGTGGGAGATTGATAGTTCAAGTTTACTGATTGATTGGAGCAAACGCACACGCACACA
>JACXGM010015910.1:0-20914 GCA_016801145.1 Umbra pygmaea
TACATGACCCCCAGGTGTGACCCATTAAGTATCAAGACATTCTGATGTACAGTTTCAAAGTAAAAGCCCACCAAAGATTCAGATTTGAGACTAGCTACACTATGAATTTGTATTCAATTTAAAGGGAAACGCCTTGTTATCAAAGAATATTTCCACTTCAGGGTTATATTACATGACCCCCAGGTGTGACCCATTAAGTATCAAGACATTCTGATGTACAGTTTCAAAGTAAAAGCCCACCAAAGATTCAGATTTGAGACAAGCTACACTATGAATTTGCATTCAATTTAAAGGGAAACACCCTGTTATCAAAGAATAATTCCACTTCAGGGTTATAGTACACGACCCCCAGGTGTGACCCATGAAGTCTCAATACATTCTGATGTACAGTTTCAAAGTAAAAGCCCACCAAAGATTCAGATTTGAGACTAATTACACTATGAATTTGCATTCAATTTAAAGGGAAACGCCCTGTTATCAAACAATAAATCCAATTCAAGGTTATAGTACACGACGCCCAGGTGTGACCCATTAAGTATCAAGACATTCTGATGTACAGTTTCAATGTAAAAGCCTGCCAAAAATTCAGATTTGAGACAAATTACACTATAAATTTGGATTTAATTTAAAAGGAAACGCCCTGTTATCAATGAATAAATCCACTTCAGGGTTATAGTACATGACCCCCAGGTGTGACCCATGAAGTATCAAGAAATTCTGATGTACATTTTCAAAGTAAAAGCCTACTAAAGATTCAGATTTGAGACTAATTACACTATGAATTTGCATTCAATTTAAAGGGAAACGCCCTTTTATCAAAGAATAATTCCACTTCAGGGTTATAGTACACGACCCCCAGGTGTAACCTATGAAGTATCAAGACATTCTGATGTACAGTTTCAAAGTAAAAGCCCACCAAAGATTCAGATTTGAGACTAATTGCACTATGATTTTGCATTCAATTTAAAGGGAAACGCCCTTTTATCAAAGAATAATTCCACTTCAGGGTTATATTACATGACCCCCAGGTGTGACCCATGAAGTATCAAGAAATTCTGATGTACCGTTTCAAAGTAAAAGCCTATCAAAGATTCAGATTTGAGACTAATTACACTATGAATTTGGATTTAATATAAAAGGAAACGCCCTGTTATCAATGAATAAATCCACTTCAGGGTTATAGTACATGACCCCCAGGTGTGACCCATGAAGTATCAAGACATTCTGATGTACAGTTTCAAAGTAAAAGCCCACTAAAGATTCAGATTTGAGACTAGCTACACTCTGATTTTGCATTCAATTTAAAGGGAAACACCTTTTTATCAATGAATAATTCCACTTCAGGGTTATAGTACATGACCCCCAGGTGTGACCCATGAAGTATCAAGACACTCTGATGTACTGTTTCAAAGTAAAAGCCCGCCAAAGTTTCAAGTATGACACTAATTACACTATGATTTGGCATTCAATTTAAAGGGAAACGCCCTGTTATCAAAGAATAATTCCACTTCAGGGTTATAGTACATGACCCCTAGGTGTGACCCATGAAGTATCAAGACATTCTGATGTACACTTTCAAAGTAAAAGCCCACCAAAGATTCAGATTTGAGACTAATTACACCCAGAAAACCTACACCACCTGAGGACAGCTGAAGTGCTGAGAGGCCTAAAACACCTCCTTCCAAAGGGAAGTCTTTCTTTCCCCCTTTTACCCATTTTTTTCATCTTCTCCTTTCCTTTCAGTAACATACCTGACTCACAAACCTTAAATCCCAATTTAAATAAGATGGAGAAAAAAACGCTTCAGCTGGCACAGGGTTGGCAAGGTGACAACCAACCAGAACAGCGCAGGAGTAGGACTAATTTAAGGACTATAGACTTGGAGAAACCGAAACCTAATGGAGACAGAGGACAACAACATTGAGAACAGTGGAAATAAGGACAAAAATATGAAGGACAAGTGCCCATGGCTGCACCTGGAGGAATTCTTTACCTACAGGGGGAGAAAATGATATTAGGATAACTAGCTTGGCTAACATATATCAGCTAACAACACTATACACAATGTCATCGTTAGCCTGGGATTCAGTTAGGACAGAACTAGCTAATGTGTGTGTGTGTTGCACAAATTATTAGGACAAACAATTTCAATATAATAGGTTAAATCAGCAGTAATTTAACCAAATGTACCACTCTTTCATATTATGTGATTAACTAAACAATTAATGATTCAATAAAAATAACCCCGTTTGGATTGAATGCTATTTGATGATGCATTAAACATCATCCGTTAGAGTAGTTTTAGAGAATAATACTTTGTATTTTTAACTACTTTTTTAAAACCAGTAGTTTTAATTGTAGTTGAGTAGTCTTTCAGTAATGTAACAGTACTTGTACTTGATTACAGATTTTCAGTACTCTTTCCACCACTGGTTTTAAGACACCACAACTACTCACAGATGTTTGGCAAAAGACTAGGGAAGATAGACACAGAACACTTGAAAGTAAATTTCACATGAAACCAATCACGGAACCACAAAGGAAATAAGTCACTATTATTTTTTTACAACGAGACAGTCTCAGATCATGACATAGGCACATGGTTAGCCCGGTATGCACAGATGGATTCACGTGTACAGCAAATCAGAAACGAGGATGGGGTATGGACAGGTGCGAGAAAATGCAATATTACACTCAGGAGGGACCAGGCTGGAGCCATACAACATCTGCCCCCAGTACCGTAATGCTTAGGAACAACAGTGGGCAGGTGTTTTATCACGGCATGCCAAAACTGTGCAGGAACTGTGGAGCACATGGGCACTTTGTAGCAACCTGCACAGTAATCCGGTGTAAGAACTGTGGAGATGAACACCTCACCAAGGACTGCACGCAGGAAAGGAAATGCAACCTCTGTGTGAACGAGGGGCATGTTTTCAGAAACTGCCCAACCTCTTATGCCAACAGGGCTCGTTCCCAAAGAGGGGCACAATCGGACCCAACACCGGCACCCGAAGACCCAGCACCTGAGCACAGACCAACCACATCAGCATCAGAATCAGCACCAACACAAGCCCCAATACCAAAAGCACTCACTTTACCAGAAACAGCACCAACACAAGCCTCAATACCAGAAGTACTCACTGTCCCAGAAACAGCACAATCACCGGAAATAATCCCTGCCCTATCATCATCAGATGATTATACAGACAAATCAGAAACCTGCAACACCTCTTCAGAAGAACAAGAGGAATCAGACCAAGAACCAGTACACCACAACCAATCCATAACCACATCGTAACCGTATCACCACTGTCCATATCCCAACCGCCCCAGACTACCCAAACTCACTACCACTAGACACTGAATTTAGTGCAACACAGAGAGACACCAACCTCACCACCGTCACACCTACCCTGAGAGTAAAGAGCAAGACAGACGATACAATGATCACCCACCCCCTGGTAGACCAACTCGGCACCCCACAACACCCACCCCACCAGAAAGAACAGCGATCCAAAAGGAAAATTATATCAACTGCTACAATAAACAATAAAGCAAAAAATAATAACTCTCCAAACATTCAGGACCTCCTTTCCACCCAGGTAACCCAACACACAGCTCACATCCCTGTAGCCACCTCCCCCCCCACTTATATACAAAAGGAGGTCCCTACCACACCACACCCAAAATTAGCTACAAACAAGGTAAGTGGGCCCGTGCATGGTGACAGACCAGGGGAGGACAGCTCAACCATCAGTACGCCGTCCACGCTGTGTCAGGAAACTGGATCCATCTTAAAGTAAACAGAAACACACACTCCACATAGTCAGCCATGGGCCGGTCACAGCAACACACCTTACTTACCATTGTCATGACTTTGTCAAAAACACTTACCTCTGTCAACGTTACGTCTATTCACGACCCACAAAAACTGTTTGACATCATTTCGCATCTCAAGCAAACAAATGCAGATATAATTTCCCTCCAAGAATGCAATATACCCTTCCAAAAAGATTATACATACCTTAAACATCAATGGAGTCTCCATCCTCCTTAAAACCCAAACATACACTTTACAAAAATCACAAATACAGAACCAGGTAGACTTATAGTAGAAATTTCATATTACAACATAACAGCCAAACTCATAAATATATATGCACCAACTAATCATTGAGAACGTCTATCCTTCTACCATAGGCTGCGACCGGCCGTCCTGGGGAACCTCCCAGTCATTGTTGCAGGCCATTTCAACTGTGCGCTGCGGGATTTGGACCGTAGTCACCCTCGAACGACTGCTCAAGCAGGGAGCTTATAGCCATCATCAATGAATACCAGCTACAAGACCTAGGCAGGGACCTCGTGCTCCAATACACCTGGGTGAACCATGATTGATCTCGTCCTCCTGGATCAAAATTTCACAGCATCAGATACTATATCAACAGCCACATTCTTTTCAGACCATAGACAACTTACCACAAAAGTGCACCTCCCAGAGAGACAGAAGGACAGAGGAAAGGGACTTTGGAAATTAAACAACACCCTACTGACGGACAGAATAAACAAGCAATACATACATCAATTAAAAAACTGGACTTCTCACCTTGACCTTTTTGATTCCTGAATGGTGGGAGATGGTAAAGGAGAGGACAAAACATTTCTATGTAAAAGCAGGCAAAACTATAACAAGAGGCAAAAAGAAACAACTCAATATACTAATCCTACGACTACAAAACCAATCCGAAATCCAACAGGCTGGTTTTAATTTAATAGTAGGAATACAAAGTCAAAGCACAAACCCGTACTTATATACAGACAGGAACAGGAATAAAAACAACATATAAGCAAAAACAACCACCTAGAATAAGACGAGAAGTGCACCAAATACTTCTTCTAACATATCAGACAGAAAAAACAAACTATAGACTCACTGAAAGACCACACACAGAAAATACAAATAGACGAACGCACCATAACAGAAATTGTCAAAGACTTCTATACCAAACTGTATGCAACTAAAACAACAGATGACGACTTGATAGACAAACTCCTCAAACAAATCACTCCAATATGGGACGAGGAGGAAAAGGGAGACCTGTCGCTTGGAGGAACTCACTCGGGCTATGCACACCTTAAGTACGGGTAAGACATCGGGTCCCGATGGGCTCCCTGCAGAGTTTTATAAAACATTCTGGGAATATTTAAAAGTCAATCTGGGGCGGTATGTATAAGGAGGGTAGGTTGGCCCCCTGAATGAGGGAAATTGCAATCACATTGCTGTACAAGGGGAAGAGTGATGCCACAGAGCTCAGGAACTGGTGCCCCATCAGTATCCTGGGCTTGCACTTCAAAATCTGGGCAAAAATTCTAATGTTCCGCCTACAAAAGTCACTCCTGCAGACCGTTGGATCTGACCAGACCTGCGGTGCTCCGGGGAGGTCGGCCCAGGACAACCTCTAGGCGGTAAGGGACATTTTTGCTCACTCTGACGAACAGTCCCAATCCTTCTTTCTTTTCAACCTCGATCAGGAGAAGGCCATCAACAGGGTGAATCACCCTTATATGATGAGAGTGATGGCCAGAATGAACCTTGCTCTTGGTCTCCGTAACTGGGTCTCAACCATTTATCAAGGTAACACAAGCAGAATACTCATTAATGGCACCCCTTCCGAACCCATACCTATACATTCTGGTGTAAGGCAGGGCTGCCCATTATCAGCCCTGCTTTAAACCATTGCAATAGAACCCCTACTGGTCAATATTTGCAATAACCCCCTCATCCCTGGCTACCCTCTACATGGCGCACATGGCATAACAGTTAAAACCCAAGCATACATGGACAATATCACCATTATCTCAGACACAAGATCCATTACCAACATCATGCACACTATCAACACCTTCTGAGGAGCCACTGGGTCAATAATGAACGAGACCAAGAGCGAGGTTTATGTAACACCAGACTGGGGGGCTGATCAGGTCCTGCACAGCCAGTATCCTATAAAAGAAACAGTTAAAAACTTGGGCGTCGTTTTTGGCAGGACAAGGTCCGGATGCCGGAGCTGGAAGGATTCCCTCGCCAAGGTCCCAAAGAAAATTGGTGGCTGGCAAGGGCGATCCCTCAAGATGACCGTGAAGGTCCTAGTTATCAAAGCCATCATTTACTCGATCCTGGCATACATAGGTAAGGGTTTTACACCAAACATGGAGAAAACAAGACACATTAATAAGTTAATTTACAACTTCATCTGGGGCAGTGACCAGGAACGTGTAAGTAGGCTGACTATGAGGAAAACAGAGAACAAAGGGGGTAAGGGGATCCCTAATATTCCACTCTATAGTGGTGCAGGGCCTCAGTTATGCAATCAGCAATATATGCAAACAGCACAATAAGGCCATTTTTTTCAACACTTTCTATTTTGCTAAAACAATCAGACCACTGGGGCTCTGCACCCTAGACCACAGACCACAGGACCCCTTACTCCTGGAACCCCCAACACACTACAAAGTCTTAAAAAAAGTAATGACTTCTCGAGAGTTACATACCCATACAAGTCAAGATTGGTCATTCAAATCACTAAGAAAGTTTATAACAGATAATGACACAGTTACAGCAATTCCATCACTTACAGCTGAAAAATATACAACTACCTGGAACAACATAGTCTCATCCATACTCATGAATAAACACTCAGACATAGCGTGGATGTCTGCCATACGCTGCCTTCCCACCCGGCATGTCATGCACAGTAGGGGTATGGGCAGAATAGATCAATGCCCGCACGGCTGTAGAGTGACAGAAACAGAAGGACACATCCTTTGTCAGTGCAGGGTGGCAAAACAATCTGGCTCATGGTCTCTGCTCTTATCACCAGGCTAACCGGCATGGCTGCGATGACCCTCCAGGGCATGCTCTTCGGACCACCAGCGGGACTCCAATCACACCAAGAGGGCAATGCCTTGAGGGTCATCAACACCACCAAGCAGAGCATTTGGCAGACATGAAATGTAAGGGTTTTTCACAAACAGGACATTCTCCCCATCATCACTGCCAGAATCTTACAAAGGACAATTAAAGAATACCTCACACTAGACACCCATCGCCTTGGGAAAGACACCGCCAACACACACTGGAACAATACCAACCAAAACCAAATCACCCCCCCACCAGCACCTTGCCTAACCCTGTCCCTGTCACTTTGCCCCCCATTGTACACTTCCCCACGACCGGACAAGCAGGGGTCATGAGCCGCCACCCTGCACTCGACCCCACCTACAGCCGTGCAAATTTCTGGACTTCCAAACCACCATGACTGCTGTGCTAAATCCAAAATAAAGATGTATGTAAATATAGTTCAATTAAATAAAATTAAAAAGCTGTGAAAAGTTAAACAAAATAAAATGTCTAGATCCTTAATGGGTCACACCATGGGGTCGTGTACTATAACCCTGAAGTGGAACTAGTCTATGATAACAGGGGGTTTCCTTTTAAATTGAATCCAAAATAATAGTGTAATTAGTCTCAAATCTGAATCTTTGGTGGGCTTTTACTTTGAAACTGTACATCAAAATGTCTTGATACTTCATAAGTCACACCTGGGGGTCGTGCACTATAACCCTGAAGTGGAATTATTCTTTGATAACAGGGCGTTTCCCTTTAAATTGAATGCAAATTCATAGTGTAGCTTGTCTCAAATCTGAATGTTTGGTGGGCTTTTACTTTGAAAATGTACATCGGAATGTCTTGATACTTCATGGGTCACACCTGGGGGTCGTGTACTATAACCTTGAAGTGGAATTATTCATTGATAACAGGGTGTTTCCTTTTAAATTAAATCCAAAATCATAGTGTAATTAGTCTTGTACTTGAAACTTTGGCAGGCTTTTATTTTGAAACTGTATATCAGAATGTCCTGATACTTCATGGTTCACACCTGGGGGTCATGTACTATAACCCTGAAGTGGAATTATTCTTTGATAACAGGGCGTTTCCTTCTAAATTAAATCCAAAATAATAGTGTAATTAGTCTCAAATCTGAATCTTTGGCAGGCTTTTATTTTGAAACTGGACATCAGAATGTCCTGATACTTCATGGTTCACACCTGGGGGTCATGTACTATAACCCTGAAGTGGAATTATTCTTTGATAACAGGGCGTTTCCTTCTAAATTAAATCCAAAATAATAGTGTAATTAGTCTCAAATCTGATGCTTTCGTGGGCTTTTACTTTGAAACTGTACATCAGAATGTCTTGATACTTCATGGGTCACACCTGGGGGTAATGTACTATAACCCTGAAGTGGAATTATTCATTGATAACAGGGCGTTTCCCTTTAAATTAAATCCAAAATCATAGTGTAATTAGTCTCAAATCTGAATTTTTGGTGGGCTTTTACTTTGAAACTGTACATCAGAATGTCTTGATACTTCATGGGTCACACCTGGGGGTCATGTACTATAACCCTGAAGTCGAATTATTCTTTGATAAAAGGGCGTTTTCCTTTAAATTGAATGCCACATTATAGTCTAATAGTCTCGTACTTCAGACTTTGGAGGGCTTTTACTTTGAAACTGTACATCAGAATGTCTTGATACTTCATGGGTCACACCTGGGGGTCGTGTACTATAACCTTGAAGTGGAATTATTTATTGATAACAGGGCGTTTCCTTTGAAATTCTATCCAAATTATAGTGTAATTAGTCTCAAATCTGAATCTTTGGTGGGCATTTGCTTTGAAACTTTATTTTGAAACCAGTTCAGAGACGCTATTACCGTAAAGCGTCTATAACCACGTACAGAAAAAAACTGTGTCGGCTAGCTTGACTGTCGCTCACAATGTGTCGGCTGGCTTGACCGCAGTCATGAACTGGCCGGAAGCTTGATATGAAATTATCAATCTTACTACTAGAGGCGGGGAGACAAATGCATTTTAAATTACATGTTACTGGCCTGATATTTTGCTTTTGTTATGTAGTGTCTTATTTCACGAATAAGGTGAGTTTCCGCATTCTTCTGAAAATGAGAAGATTTTGTATATTGCGTGTGTCGCTGTATCAAAGCTAACAAATGTATCTGTTTCCTGTTTGTATTGTAACACTTAAATCAAGAACATGTTGCAGGTAGGGCCGGGTTTCTTATTGTTTATTCTTATTATTTGTTTTTCAGTATGTCCTGTCTGTTTTGAAATTCACATATCCAACCCTATTTCAGGGGTAAGTATTTTGTTTTGGCTCTGGTTAAAACCGGAACAGAAACTTGTGTTGAATTTTTCAAATCTGTGAAATACTCCAAGAAACATTTTCAATTACTTATTATGTAGGCTAACTTTGGTCCAGCCCTGCTCATGCTGTGTATGAACTCCTGCAGAATATTTGGGTTCGAAACCATGTTTAAAAAAATATCGTAAACAAAGGTAAATCTCGCGCAATCTGGTCAGTTGCGTCTCTTTATCTACTGTACCCATATAATACAGACTTGCCCTACAATTAATTTAAGAAAAAAACCCTACTGTTATAGCGATAAGTGTTAACTGCCTGAAATTATATTTTAAGGTAAAGTAGCTACATACAGACAGTTGCCTGGGAGAACCCAGACGGACTTCCGGCAAATTTAGATTTGTTCTACATCAGTCTGGCCAAGAGGCCATTCAATCCAATAGAGCTCAACAGGCTCGCCCCTCGTCCGAGAGAGCTTGGGTTCCGGAAGTAAATTTCCCATTAATTTCTCCCGTTGACTAATGGAAAAATAAGTATAAAGAGTTTTATGGTACGTTCAGACCAAACGCGAATTGAGAGTCTGGAGCGAGTGATTTCCATGTTAACGGTACGGATCCACTTTTCTGTGCTACACTTCTGTCGCGTCGCACCTCGCTCTATTCCTATGGGTGACGTCACGCGACTTCAACGTGCCCACATAACATCCCGGGAAGGCAGTGATGGGAAGTTCGATTCTTTTTACTGACTCGTATCTTGAATCTCATTCATTCAAATGAACGAATCATTTTGATTCGTATCGTTCATTTGCGCATGCGCAGATCGAAATGAAGGAAAAGAACCAGTATACTGATCCGTACCGTATGTACTGGATCATAGAATAAACCTTCACAAAAAAGAAGCAAGTACCGAAATGAATTCCCCATATAATGGATCATAGAAGTAATGCACCTGCGCAAATCCAAAAACATTTAAGATAATGAACTAATCTCATACGACGTCTGGTAGAAAGTTTTACATTTGAGGCAATAAAATATGTGTAGCTATCAAGTGTGTTGTTCACTTACATCCAGCAGCCTGGACTTTATATTATTCAAACATTTGTTCATTTGATAGTCGCTCATCTTTTCTGTCGCGCAACATTTTCTCAAATGCAGTGCTGCCTTCCCGGGATGCTATGCGGGCACGTTGAAGTCGCGTGACGTCACCCATAGGAAGATGCGACGCGACAGAAGTGTAGCACGGAAAAGTGGATCCGTACCATTACGCTACAGATCCACTTATCCGACACGGCAGTCGGGTGTTGTAGCAAGGCTACCCTCCATTCGTACGTTGATGGGTGTTCCTCAACACAGCCACCATCAGTTTCTCCATTGATTCACCGCGAGCCTTCCCCCGTCTCCTCTGTGCTCTACTTCTATTGGATAGTCGCTTCGCGTTCAACGGATTCATTTGCATAAAGCTGGGAATTTTCATATTTTCTGTTGCGCAACATTTTCTCAAATGCAGTGCTGCCTTCCCGGGATGCTATGCGGGCACGTTGAAGTCGCGTGACGTCACCCATAGGAAGATGCGACGCGACAGAAGTGTAGCACGGAAAAGTGGATCCGTACCGTAAGTCAATGTAAAGAGGCGTTTACGCGTGTCTGAAGGTCACGCGGCGCGATGGACTCGATTCCGCCTCGTTCGCGCGTCCAGTTTGTGCGAAAAAGGCGAATTGAGGTTCTCAACGTGACTTGACACGTGTTATGCTTGAGTGATTTCATTTGGTGTGCATTGTGCATTCATGCTTTTGAAGCCAATTGGCGTCTGACGCCCGAGTTGAAAATCCTGAACTTTTGTGTCTGTTCGCGCCGCGTTAACCACTCAGGAGCCTGCTTGCTGCACATGATGAAGTGACGTTGCTGACACATGAGGATGTCATGTGATATGATTTGAACTCCAGGATTTATTCAACATTCATTCAACGTGGAGGAACGGCTGATATTGGCAGTGAGCAGTAAATAGTTTGTACATATTATACATTTTTCATGTTGTACATTTTTCATTTATTGTTTAGCCTCAATAAATTCAATAAATTATTTTGTAATATGACTGGTGTGGTTCTAATGCACAAAAAAGCAAATCTTTTGTGACAATTTGATTTCAATATATGAGACATATTCATTTTGTATTGAATGCTTTCATTCCATATCTAAATCTAGATTATATGAAAAATTATTATTCTAATGTAAAGACAACCAACTTTAGTGTATAAGAACATAGTTTATGGACAGTCTTGGTTATAAAAAGATATCACAGAACAGGTTAATTACTTTTGTAGGCTGGCTCCATTTATCATAAAAACTAAAATAAATTACAGATTATTTTACAGTAATAACCTGAACAAAGAAATGGCACATTTGTCTTTGTGGAATGGATGCAAGTAGGAGTCAAGTCAGAGATCAGACAGGAATGTGAGCTTTCCAACTTTCACAGGCAAAGGGGAAAAAAACATGTCTATAATGTGTCTATATTATCGCTTGAAGTAGGTCTAATTATTTTACTATCTCGCTGATCAGGCAGCTCACTCGGGAGAGCATTGTCGAGGTAGCACGCGAGTATATGGACATGTCCCGCTATGCAAGAGATACGTTTTGTGAAGCGAGTATTTGTGAGAAAACAAATGGTCTTTCACATTGAAAACTCATAAATAGAGAAGTTCAATTGCTTTTAGTCCATAACATTTTGTATAACAAAAGCCAGATCCATGGATTCCAAACATTTCTCTGCCAACAAGGAGAATGCCAGCTTTCTATTCATGATCTCAGTCTGATCTGCGAGGTGGCATTCAAATTGTCAAAATAATAATGCAGACTTCTTTTTCCAACTTCACAAGTTGCTCTATAAATACATTCTCAATTAGCGGAGAATGTCAGATTAAGAATATATAATTGATAGAGCCATGCTGTTATGAATTTAAAAGTCTGCATTTACAAACTGGATGTGCCTTCCCCTCTCACCAGCACTACCAATTAACACCAAAATGACCGGGTAAAGGGAGTTCACACCTAAACAGTCATGAAATAATTGAAAACAAAGAATCAAATGTATTCCTTTATGGTCAATGGTTATTTATGATGTCCTATACCTGGTCATTAGTTTTAATTAAAAACATCCCAAAACGGATGAACCCAGCCTTGTTCTTTTTACTTTGGACTTTTTACAATGCTAAACATTTGACACAAAATGTGTTAGAGCAATATTAACACATATTAATTGTGCTGTCTCTTTATTAATAGTTTTAGGAGTATGGTGATTTGTTTGTCTCATTGGGGGAAAATACTTGGTGCCACCCCTAAGCAGGTGGCATTCTCCCCTCCTCAATTCAGCCTCGAAAGCGCGTCTATTTCTTTTCAAACACTTGCTTTATTCGCGCGTCCTATTCGTTTGGACACGCGAGTGGATTAAAATTGTTCAAGCGTCCAACTAGCCGCGATAGAAGCGAATTTCACACTCAATTTGCGTTTGGTCTGAACGCAGCACTAGGCTAACCAGCTACAACGTGACTCATAAACATACAATATATCATTTCGGGTGAAGAAATTAACCGCAAATCCAAAAAAAGTCAAAGGTACAAGACTGTACATATTTTTTATTCCAAGCAAAGGAACTACTCATCCCATAAAACAGTGTTATCTTTTCGCTTTTACATTACTTTAAATTACCTACCTTTAGCTAACTTCACTTACACAATGTAATCCTTGAAATATGATGTAATCTACAACTCAGTAAACGTAGTTACAGTTCTCTAATGGTACGGATCCACTTTTCCGTGCTACACTTCTGTCGCATCGCACCTCGCTATATTCCTATGGGTGACGTCACGCGACTTCAACGTGCCCGCATAGCATCCCGGGAAGGCAGCACTGCATTTGAGAAAATGTTGCGCGACAGAAAATATGAAAATTCCCAGCTTTATGCAAATGAATCCGTTGAACGCGAAGCGACTATCCAATAGAAGTACAGCACAGAAGAGACGGGTGGGTGTAGTAGGGAGGTAAAAGGATACAATTAATGTGCACTTATGAAGTTAAAGCATTAACTAATAATATATATCCTTTTCTCCCCTGTTGCAATAGTCTGAGTTGAGAACGGAGAAATACTTAATAAATGCGTATAGAGGATTGATAGGAAATATCAACCACGTCTATACTATCTAACTATCTGACCTCATAATGATCATTGATCCGTGTGTGTAAACAGCTACGGAAGAAATACTACAGCGACCTGGGAAAACTTAATCGCTAACCGTGATACTCAGAAAACAGTGCATAGGCTACCTAGCTTGAACTGTGTTAAGGGCAGAAACATAGAGCAAGCCGCAACAAAATAACTTACGTTCCCATTAATGTCTCCACCGGAGAGGTTCTGTGAAATGCTTTAGAAAGTCAAACGGACAGAACTTAGTAAAGGGAATAATATTTAATTCCAATTAAAGGCATAAATACAACTCTTTAACCGGACACAGAATTACATGATACAACACCAAGAAATTACTTGTCGTCTAAAACTCCTAAATATGATGTACGATCTAAGCATATCTTATACGGTTCAGTCTATTTCTCAACATTTATTCCACACATTTGCTATGGCACGCACTGACGTGGGCCAGGAGAGTCGTTAAAGCGATCTCATCTGTTTAACCTTAAACAAAGACTTATATTTCCCCTCGAGAGGGGGCGCCCACAACTCCCGCTGCATACGAAATAGAGATCAGTTCACTGGCTGGAATTGGAGAACAATAGAGTACATTAACAATTAGATTATGCGTCGCCTTGGCGGCGCTATCCGGGCTGTAACAAAGGACTGGGTTACAACATTTGACTATGCTTCACTGTAGAAAGATAGCATTAATCTCTTCTAGTCGCTCTGTGGAGAAAATCATATAGCTTTGCATGTAGTAAACCCCAAATTCCCTTTATGGGATGATCCAGCAAGCCCCAAAGTGATATATCATGATATACAGTATAATGTTGAGATCTCAGCTTCATGTTTGACCACCCATAGTGGGGGGTTTGGCCCCCCTTCCTTCCGGGTCTCACTCCGGCAGTCGTCAAGAGTGTGAGAGACTGGTAGTTCTTAGACAGCTGATATAATCAGTCTGTGGAACATCTAAAAATCCACTACAGGGGAAAGGCGGAGGAACACCCATCAACATACGAATGGAGGGTAGCCTTGCTACAACACCCGACTGCCGTGTCGGACAAGTGGATCTGTAGTGTAATAACTATCCATATTTTTTCCTACGACACAGGCGTACGACTCGGGCAGCCTGCCAGATTTGGAAACCCAAAGCTTTTTTGCGGGCTGAGTAAACATTTCCTTGGTAACCGTGAGTTCGTCTCCATGACATCACAGAGTTCCACCAATCAGAGGCATCACTGTGGTATTGTGGGCTCGTTTAGGATTGTGGGTAATGAAGTACTTATCTTCTGTGATATCTGGCAGATCACAACCGACTTAATGGTGCATATACTGCCACCTACTGTACCAGAGTGTGAGGCCGGTCACGGCCCACCCAATTCAGCTCCACCCAACACACCCAACCACCCTAGTAAATTAATTCACAGACCACAAGTCCCCCCACTCTCCGCACTGCTTCAGCATACGTGACCTTATCCACCACCTTAAACCGCTGTGCCTCCGCTGCCCTCTTCTGAACCAAACACCCCCCCAAACGCAGCACTGTGCTCCCCACCACAATTACAACACCTCAACTGGGCCCCTACCCCACACTTGCCATACTCATGCGCACCCCCACACCTACCACACCTACCCTGCCCTCTGCACACAGCAGCCACATGCCCCATTCGCTGACAATTAAAACACCTTAGTGGTGGCGGCACATATTCCCCTTACATAAAAACTAAGAAACCCTAAGTGCACCCTACTCGGCAACGGCCCACCAAACTCCAACAGCACCGTGGGACTCACTTTCTCTAACCCTAACGCCCTACTGCCCATCCGTCTTGCTTCCAGCACTACCCCTCCTGACACCACCTCTTTTAACTCCACCATAGACATCTCCTCCGGAACACCCGTGATCACCCCTCTTACCTTCGCTGCACTCCCAGGCACCATACACTTCACCTGACCCCCATTCAACATCTCCAACTTCAGCAGCTTATCCCTCTGCACCACACTACCCACCACAATAAGCACCCTACCACCACTCAAACACCTAGCATCCGTCACCCTCCCAACCAGATCCCTAATTGCCGCAGTGAGTGACACCGGGTGCATCACCTTACCCGTCGGGGCCAAAAACACCACAATCACCTTAAACATTTGCTCCCCACCACCTAGGGTCCTTCACCCTCTCCCGAGCTACTCTCACTAACCTCTTTCTTCCGTGTACGCTTCTTCTTCCTTCGCACATAACGTGATTCCTCAAACCCTCCCGCCACACCAACACCACCAACACTCCCATCCGAACTCCCCTCCACGCCGACCTCATTCCCGGTACAGCTGTCGCGATCTGCCACCACTATGCCAGCCAGATTGCCCCCTCTCTGCAACTCCCTCGCAAAAATCTTATCATACTCAATCACTTCCTTCCTCTCCTGCTCCAACTCAGCGGCAGTGGACCCCCAACCGGACGCCATGCCTCGTGTCTCATCCAAGATGTTGCGAATAACAGACATATTTATCTCAAAACAAGGTTGGTGCCCCATTAACTTTTGAGCATATAAAATCGCTTAGTCATGTCGTAGCTGGTTTTAAGTCTACCATCGACAGTTACGATTGTATGGCTTATAATCAAATTTTCAATGGAGAAAATGTATTGTATTCTTACTTCCAGAGTCGGCTGTGGGCGAGACTGTTGAGGTCCATTTCCAATAATTTCAAATCGAGGCACCAATCACAACCATTGAGGCGGGCTTTATACGATGACGATAGCGCAGCTTTATACTGTCATTGGTTGAAGCAGACAATTACAACAATTACAGCTGCAATGGAACATCTGCAATATCACTCGTTCGAATCAGCTATTGCATGACTTCGCGTCTGTTTTAAGCTATTTGAATGTTTCATTTTTGTTAAAAATTGAGCAGAGTACAATACTTGAAGCCTTCATATCTAACAAAGATGTTGTCGCAGTCTTGCAGACTCAACAAAAGTCTGATTATATCCAATTGCGCCCGAGAGGCATTTGAGAGGCATCCATTGGTGACGCCCCTTTGGAAATGAGCTGTAAATGAACCTTCCCCAGACCCACTCTCAGTCAGAACTGAGAAGGGTCTGGTGTTAACCAGGCTATGCAGACAGTAATTCCAGTAGCAGATTACGCTTCAAGTTAAAAGCAGATGTGTCAGAAGTACAGGTAAAAGTACTTTTTCTGGGTGCAGCTGAGTTCACAAGTTTTGGGAAGTTCATAATTGAGACCAAAATGACCGGTAAAGACAGTTCATAACTAATCAGTGATCTATTAAAATGAATTCAAAGCCTAAAACAAATTAATTTTGGTGAAAAGGTAATAATAACCTCCCATTACCTGGTCAATTTGGTTTTATTTTGAGAAGTCCCAAAATGGGTGAACTCAACTTTTACTTTTGACACCTCTGATTAAAGCTTGCTACAATATGTAGTTTTCCCAAAACAATAACAAAAGATGTACTTTGCATTAAAAAAGCAAATATCACTATACTTATATATATTTGTTAGTTGTGTACTTACATTATCCCAAATGTTCCACAAACTTTCAAACACAGAGAAGTTTGTAATTTAAATCGAAGACACAGGACGTTTCATTTTGTCGCCTGTCATATAACCTTTGACTCCTCTAGTTGCTCGAATTTCCAGGGAACCACCAAACATAACGTGAATAAAGTTATAATATATTTAACAATACATTACTTTGTCAGTGAACATTTTTTCTACCAGAGTATAGATTGGTAGGTTGTCATTGACGACGACAACAAAACCCATGATCCAACGCTATTTCTTGATGTCATCCAAGTACATGTTTTACTTGAGAGACCCCTAGTGGCCAAAAACTACATATGGTACGTTTAAGGAAAAAGTGTTAGTCTAAATGTAATCTCTGAACACAGAACTAAATCTCCTGTAATATGGTCAGCTGCAGACTCTGCCCATGAGAGATTGGTCTAAATGCAGTATTTGTGGGGTTACACCTACAGCATCATTACATTAATTTTATACATGCATGTATTAATTTTATACATGTGTCTACCTTTTTCAATAATTTGTCCATTCATCAATGCATCAAATTTCATCAACATATTTTTATAGACTAGTTGTAACACAGTATATGTTAATTGGGGACACTCCATTTAGTATGATTTGTTAATTTTTGAACAGCCTGTCTATGAACCACTTTTACATGGTGGTAAAGGCCTAGTGGTTGTGAGTTTAAATCACAGGTAGAATGCTTTTGCAAATGCTTTACATCAAAATGTACACTGTGCTAATTCTAATATTGTTTTATAACATCGTATAGTGCAAGCCAGGTTTACATACTGAGATTTAAGATCATCTATACACCACACAGAGCACACTGCATGTGCAACACAATGACAATACATCTGTAAGACTGCATGGGTTTATAATTTTTTATGTTGTGCAGCTGTTACTTCAGCAGGTCATCCAAATAAAAAAAATGTAACTTTCCATTTGCAGTGTACTTCTATTGTACTGAAAAACAAGAATGCGTTCTGCAATTTTGCAGCAATCTATGTTCATATGGGTTGCAAATGAATAATGCTCCCAAATCTTATTTTCTCTGCAGATGGCAGACATTTATTGGGGGTTTGCTGCTTCTGGTCTCTGGAAAGCTTGGATGGGTTGATATAAATGTCATTCCCAGGTAACCTAATCTTGTGTTGTCTGTACACTCACCAACCACTTCATTAAGTATGCCTGTTAAATGGCTTGTCAATGCAAATATCTAATCAGCCAATCACTTGGCAGCAAGTACATGCATTTAGGCATGTAGACATCTGCTGAACTTAAAACCCAGCATCTGGGATTTTCACTCACAGCCATCTCCAGAAAATAGGCTAAAAAAGAGAAAATATCCAGTGAGCAGCAGTGTTCTGGGTGAAAATGCATTGTTGATGGAAGAGGTCAGAAGAGAATGGCCAGACTGGTTCAAGCTGAAAGGCTATGGAGCTAAAAGAGTCTCAATAAAGATGAATGCACACACGACATTCAACATTCTGTGACGTACCGCTTTAGCGTCGAACAACCCCCACGACTGGCAACTTTTCAAGGAAACCAGGAACCGGTACACACAGGCGGTTAGGGATGCTAAGGCTAGCTTTTTTAAACAGAAATTTTCTACCTGCAGAACTAATTCTAAAAAGTTCTGGGATACAGTAAAGTCTATGGAGAATAAGAACACCTCTGCACAGCTGCCCACAGCCCTGAGGCTAGATAATACTGTCACCACCGATAAGTCCTCCATAGTTGAGAACTTCAATAAGCATATTGCCATGGCAAGCCATGCTTTCCATCTGGCAAATCCCACCCTAACTAATAGCTCTCCACCCTCTGCAGCCTCCACTCAAAGATGCCCACTTTTCTCCTTTACCCATGTCCAGACAGCTGATGTTCTCAGGGAGCTGCAAAATCTTGACACCTTCAAATCGGCTGGACTAGATAATCTGGACCCCTCCTTCCTAAAAATGTCTGCGGTAATTATCACTACTCCCATCACCAGCCTTTTCAACCCCTCCTTTGATTCGTCAGAGATCCCTAAAGACTGGAAAGCTGCTGCAGTAATCCCTCTATTCAAAGGGGGGGACAGTTTAGACCCAAATTGCTACAGACCAATCTCCATCCTGCCCTACCTCTCTAAAATCTGTGAAACCCTTATTAGTAAACAAATTATCCATAATTTCTAATCGCACCACAGCCTCACTGACATGAAATCTGGTTTCCGAGCCGGTCATGGATGCACCTCAGCCACTCTCAAGGTCCTAAATGACATCATAACCGCTATCGACCATAGACACTACTGTGCAGCAGTCATCATTGACCTGGCCAAGGCTTTTGATTCTGTCAATCACATCATCCTCATTGATAGATTGAAGAACCTGGGTTTTTCTACTGACTGCCTAGCCTGGTTCGCAAATTATTTCTCAGACAGATTTCAGTGTGTCAAATCTGAGGGCCTACTCTCCAGAACTCTGGCCGTCTCTATGGGGGTGCCTCAGGGTTCAATTCTTGGGCTGACTATTTTCTGTATACATCAGTGATGTTCCTCTTGCTGCAGGTGACTCTATGATTCACCTGTATGCAGATGACACCATTCTTTATAAAAACGAAATGTATGCACTTCAAACGATCACACATTGCACCTGCCTGCCCACCAAAATATCACCACACTTGACGGGTCCGTGCTGGAATATGTAGACCACTACAAATACCTAGGTATCTGGTTAGACTCTTCACTCTCTTTCCAGACCCACATCAACCAGCTCCAATCAAAAATTAAGTCCAGAATTGGCTTCATATTGCGTAATAAAGCCTCATTCACCTTTCCAGCCAAACTTGCCCTTGTTAAAATGACCATCCTTCCAATACTAGACTTTGGTGATGTAATTTACAGATCTGCATCAAACTCTCTACTTCGAAAATTAGATGTTGTGTACCACAGTGCCATCCGTTTTGTCACAAATGCTCCATATAACACCCACTGCAGTCTCTATACACTAATTGGCTGGCCTTCACTACACACCCGGCGTCAAATACACTGGTATCATCTAATCTACAAGTGTCTCCTAGGCAAAACCCCACCTTATCTAAGATCATTAATCTCCAGAGCAACACCCTCTATCTGCGTTCAAGCAGGTTTATAACTCTGATTGCCACTAAAGCCTGCACCTCCTTTGGCCATTTCTCCTTCCAATTCTCTGCTGCTAATGATAGGAATTTTCTACAAAAATCCCTGAAGCTCGATTCCATTGTCCCGCTAACCATCTTCAAAGCACTACTAACTAATCTACTGTCAGACCACTGCACATGTTAATCCCGCCCAACCCTCTTCTGTCGTTATGCACTTTGCATAATCTGACCAGCATAGCTGTCTCTGTATATTTTGCACACTCCACCTCCCACAGTCCCAGTCATTATGCCACTTACCATAGTGTTATTTACGCACAGCCACTTTGTACCTCAACAATTGTACCAATCTACCTCAGCCCCTACTCTTCATTTTTTTTCTTCTTCTGTCTGTATTGTACAGCGGCAAGCGACTGTATTCACCAATCATCTACCTCCTTGTATCGACATCTGTTGCACTAGTACAAATGCCTTATTGTTTGACCTGCACACTGTATTATTTATTGTACATTCACTGTTTTATTCTCTGTTTTTACTATTTATTGTGCACTCCTTGTCTTGTAATTTTATGTGTAACTTCTTCTTGTCTGTACCTCGACGCTTTTATCTTGGCCAGGTCGCCGTCTCAAATGAGAAAATGTTCTCAACGTGCCCACTTGGTTAAATAAAGATTAAATAAAAATATGCACACACAGGATTCGCTCGCGCACGCACGCACGCACGCGCACACACACACACACACACACACACACACACACACAGGATTCGCTTGCGCGCGCGCGCGCGCGCGCACACACACACACACAGGATTCGCTCGCTCACACACACACACACACACACAGGATTCGCTCGC
>JACXGM010015911.1:0-20912 GCA_016801145.1 Umbra pygmaea
CACACACACACACACACACACACACTAGTGGCAGAACACACTAGTGGCAGAACACAACCAAAAAACAGAATGCAACTGAAAACAATTGCATAAAAACCAAGCATTATGACATAGCTCCTGTATACGACAGCAGATATCTGACATAACACTAAAAAAATAAAAAAATTATAAAACCAATACTAAGTGCATTTGATTCATTTTCAAAGGTATAAACCCTTTCAAAACAGCTCGACCAGCCATTTGGGGTCTTGTAACTGTTGTGCACAGGAAAATGTACATAAATGTTAATGGAGCCAGGCAAAATAATTTGTTTGAAGGAAAGGAATATTTAATATAATGCATGTTATATAATCTTGCGTAGATGTATATTTAGGAAAACTGTGCACCTTCTCTTTAAAATGAAGAATAATAAGAAAAGTGTGAGAGTGCAGTCAGAGATGTCAGATAATCTGAGCTGGTTAGAGCTAGAAAAAATGTCTTATTCATTTTTGTTTTAATTGAACCAGGGCATATATAAAGTTGAAAAAGAAAATGGAAAGTTATTTATGTGATCTTTTTCAAATATAATGAAATTTTATATATTTTAGTAAGGGTTTAAGTCTGCCTGGTTGATATTTTGACATACTTTGTTTTACAGTAAAGTGCTTTATAAATTTGGATTCAAGATGAATAAATAAAATCCAAAATTGAGACATACATTTTCATGCTTGATGTCATTTAAAGCAAAAAATAAAAATAAAGTATCTTAATTTTTTATTAATAACTGTAGAAGGCATGTAAAGCATGTAGAGTACCACTGTAAAATCCCTATTGGCATGCCACCAGTTCTTGAGAACCATTGTGACAATGTTAGGGAGACATTGTTAGGTATACAAATAGGTCAATAAATGTACATATCTTTCACTTTTTCCCCATAAGTTTTCAAATAAAAGTTAAAGCAACAGTTGAATTTGAAAAATCCTGCGCAGGCCGGATCAAGGGGCCTTGCGGGCCGTATCAGGCCTGTGCGCTGTATTTTCTCCAGGTCTGCTTTAATATTTTGTACGAAACGCAGCAATTATACACTATTTTACATCATATTTCTAATTTCAAACCAGTGACACATTGCCACGACTTTCAACACAATATCATAAACAACAACTCCATTAAACCTAGCCACTGTATTGGAATAGAGGTCTCAGTTATTGAAATTAACAAAATTAATAGAACAATTACAGCCTACAATTCAACTTTTATAAATAGTTTGAGGACAGAAAGTTCACACTTTTGCATGGCAGATGAGACGACAGAAATAACATGATGCTTACAATTTAAAGAAGTGAGCTATATAGTCAAGTATACTCGGGGCTTGAAATACACGTCGTCCTTATTTATGTCTAATCATCTGAGGTTAGTTTAACTGTCATGTGTTGTAAGCTTACAAAATTAAATGAAACAAAATCATTGGTCTCTCCTGAGTGAGTTTGTCAACAGATCCTGATCACCACCTCTCTAAATTAGAAATAGAGGTCTAGGAAAATACTTTCTCTTTCACCAGTGAGGCAAGCACTGAAACATTAGATTAACAACCAGGCACACACGTAGTTCCTAATTTAGGCACGCACCTAGTTCCTAGCTTCTTCCAGAGGGTCCCACTGACCGATGCCCTCCACTGAGCATTAACCCACAGTTGGAGCACTCTGGCTTTTTTCACACATACGGCCACCACACATAAGCATGGGGCTAGTTCCTCCGACTGTAAAAAACAGCACGTGCTCTGGCGCGCACAGCCACGCTTGACATCTTGTGTAGATACTAGACAGACATTTCTATTTTAAGCCAAAATGTATGAAAAATACAGATTCAGCATTTTTCACCATTATCAGTATATAATAATATTAATAATATTTAAAGATTCAAGCAGCGTTGTGGGGGACCAAGTAGATCACCAACCCGAGACCCCGTCATGGGATCACCAGAGGAATTTTGGTTGCTGCCCATGTATTACAGTGCTACCAGCAGTCTTTATGTTCCTCCATAGAGGAAATGTAATCAAGCCATGATAGTAAATGGGGAATTGAGTGTAAATGGGATGGGTGTGTAGTTGGACAACACAAATAGTTATTAACTTCTTCTTCATTTTTTATAACTTGGTGTGCTTTGACAAATTTTTCATAAATTTCCTGTCATCTGTGACATTTATAGCGCCCCCATGAGGATGATCTTAGTGATTATTTGTTGCCATGAAAGTTATGACATAGTTATCACAATGGTATTACTAGCAGAGTTCTATTCCCAATTAATGTTTGCTCTTTGTTATGATAATTAATGCTGCTAATATATTAGTAAAGTGTTACTAAGGATTATTTGTATTATTTTTTGCTATGATGGTTATTACGATGTTATTACGATGTTATTACGATGTTATTACGATGTTATTACGATGTTATTACGATGTTATTACGATGTTATTACGATGTTATTACTTGTATAGTTGTATTTTCAATTATTGGTTGCTCTTTTTATGATACTATATGCTGCTAATACAGTACATATAGTATTCCTAATTTGTAGATGTATTATGTTTTGCTATGATGGTTATTACATGTTTACATCAAGTGTGGTTGTTTTTGACAGTTTTGTGTGTTTGTGTGTCTGTGTGTGTATCGTACTTCTGTGATAGGAAAGTGTTTGTGTGTATTTTACATTTGTAGATATGTTGGTGGATGGGGGTTGGTACTTTGTGTTAATTGGTAGTTTGTGTTATGGACACAGGATATATTCTTTAATATTTCCATCCATTCCAAATTTTAGATCTGTGTAATTTGGTAGATTTTTTGTAAATTAACATCCATGAGCTTTATAGCGCTCCCTTGGTCAATCTTTTCACAACATATATAATATATCAGTGTAGCAATTACCACGCACTCAGATACTATTTGTGGGAAATGTAGAGCCATGCCTAGATCACATTAATTCACTAATTGCGGGCAAGGTGTTTGAGATCTACTTTCTTTGTATAACTTTTAAAAGTAGTGGTCTAGTGGTTCACCGTATCAAGTTGCATGCAAATCCGTTCAGCGTTTCATGAGGAGATGTCGCTTCAGTGGATTTTGATCAAGACAAATAGCCTGAAAAAATCAGGAAAGTTTATCGTGCCCCTGTGAGGGCATTTTGCCGATAATTCTAGGTTACATTTCAGGGACAGAGGTTTACCAGTGTAAATGTCCTAGACATTGGATGTTCCTACTGTGCTCTAGAGCCTTTCAGAGTTAGAGCCACTCCCACTAAGTTGCATTCGCTGATTGCAGTCATTTTGTTTGAGATATCAACCTTTACAGCTAATTATGAGAAATTCCATTCAGCGGTTTCAGAGGCGATGTTTCTTTCGTGTTTTTTAGAAAATTAAAAATGGCGGAAAATCCATTGTGGATTTTAGTGACCCCAGAGATGTTTTCCTCAGCATGAGAAGGGGCATCTAGGGAAACTGGTCCTGTGTTTGTATGATGTTTGGTTATTGAGATCTCAATTATTTATTTTTCAGTTTTCGGCAACCGCTTGACCCTCTATATGTCCTCAAAATTTTAGACCTATTGACCGAAAGGCGTCCAAGCTTTTGAGCTTAGAAAATTACACTGGAGAAGAATAATAATAAAACTAGCAATTACAATAGGGTCCTGTGCCTTTGGTACTTGGTCCCCTGTTAATAATAAACTGTGTTTATATAACGCTTTTTCAATTACCCAAATTGACACAGTCAACGTACACTCCTACTTCCATACAGAGTCACACACAGATTCCCATTCACTTCATTGATGCATGGCAGCTATTTTGCACCAGAACGCTCACAATGCACATCAGCTATTAGGTGGAGAGGTGAGTAGTTATGTATTCCAATTAGGAAGGTGGAGGATTATTAGGCGACCATAATTAAAATGAGACCTGGTTGTGAATTTGGCCATGACACCAGGGTTAACACCCGTACTCTTACAATAAGTGCCATGAGATCATTAGTGAACACAGAGTCAGGACACCTGTATAACATCCCATCCAAAAGACAGCACCCTACGCAAAGCGGATGTCCCCATCACTGCTGTGGGGCATTGGGAATGATATTTAGACCAGGGGGAAGACTGCCCCCTACTGGCCCTCCAACATCACTTCCAGCAGCATTGGTCTCCCATCCAGGGTCCAACCAGGCCCGATCTTGCTTAGCTTTAGAATCAAGCCAGCAGTGGAATATTGGGTGCTAGGCTGCTGGCAGTACATTTTTGACAACATTTATTTAGATATAAAATCTTACTGGAACTTTAGTTTGTAACAATTCCATCTGGTGGGATATAGCCTTTTTTGCCCTTAAGTAGAATTGCCACTTATAAAGTGTGTTAAAAAAAAGAGGCATTCTGAATTATCAATGAATGTCAGTTTTTTTTGCTTTTGTTCTAATAGCATTTGTTTTGAATTGCATGTCAGGTCTGGGTCATGAGGGGATCTACAGGAAGAACGGTGCTAAGTCCAGAATTAAGCTGCTCATGGAAGAGTTCCGGAAGGATGCTCGGAATGTCAAGCTCCGCATTGGTGATAACTTCATTGAGGACGTAACAGATGTTTTGAAGAGGTTCTTCAGGGAGATAGATGACCCCATCTTTATGGCTGACCTTCATCCTCTTTGGAAGGAGGCTGTCAGTAAGTACAGGTGTCTCTCGCAAAATACAGAGCCTCAATTATTTTAAATGGATGAATGAATAAATGGACCACATTTATTTTTCAGTACTTTACCAGGTAAGTTGACCTAGAACATAAATATTCTCATTTGCTGTGATGACTGGGGGAAAGGTTACATGGGGGGGAGATGGGATGAATGTGGCAATTAAAAGCGGGGGATGATTAGCTTGTCATTAGGGTGTGAGGGCCAGATTGGAAGTTTGCACGATAAGTAATGTGGTGGTATTTTTATAAGAATGAAAGATTTTCATAAGATTCTATTTGTATTTATCAGTATGTTGGTCACACACACAGAAAGTCAGTATAGTAGATAGTATAATTATTAGTTTACTATAAGAAGATCTGGTAATGTAATAGTATCAAGTCACAATGGTACTTTGAAATACCCTCAAGGCTATTTGGAATCAGGAGGCCTCAAGGCCAGAGTAGAACAGTTCGGAATAAACAGGCCTGAAGGCTTCGTTGTTTAGGGAGTTCTGGGTTCTGTGCCACCAAGTACATCATGGGATGTTTCTGCTAAGGACATCCGAGAGCATGTGTACAAATGTGTACCCACATTAACATAAATTAACACAAAGAGATGACCAATTACACCATGGTTTGAAACGGTGAAAGGTAAATGGTTGAAAAGGTCACAAGGTTGATCAGGGCCGCCCCAGCAATTATCATATGGGCGGGCATAAGAGATAAGGGTTCATATAAAAGGGATGTACGACCTTGATGTCTTGGGTATTCTCCTGCAGAAGGTGCTCGACTTTGTTTGCTCAATAAAGTATTTTTGGATGATAAGAACTGCTGTATGGATTTGTTCTTTGATCTTGGAGAACAGATATTTCTCCATCACATAGGATTATTTTCCACTACAGTAACCACACAGAGTCAGGACACCCATTTAACGTAACAACCGGAAGACACTACACTGGGCACATCCCCTTCAGTGCCCTGGGGTATTTAGAATGATTGTTAGAACATACAGAGGACTCCTGGCCCTCGAACACCACTTCCAATATAGAGTTTCCTCCTTATTATACTTTCAATGCATTTGTCACAAGATATGTGTTGTGTAACATAAATTATTGGGTAAACTGTTTTTGCGTGTGTTTACCACTTTGTAGCCTCTGTGGCACTAAGATGTGTTACTGGTTCTTTTTGTTTTATTTTACCAATGACTGCCTGGATGTACCATAACGTGTCCTTACAGAAATTGAATAGGTATTTGTTTTTTTCCCTCAGGAACAGCCAAGGATAAGACCCAGCGTCTGGACAGATACAAGGAAATCATCCGTAGTTTACCCAGAGTCAACAGGACAACACTGGCCGCCCTAATCGGCCACCTGTACAGGTCAGTTGTAGTGTGATAGAGGTCCAATCCCTAAAGTTGGGACGGTATGGAAAATGCATATGAATGAAAATGACTTCTGCTTGGCATAGTAAAGTGTTAACTTTCATCTGCGGGTGTAGCGGCGAGTGGTGTTGACTGACAAAGTATTTTCGACATGGCATGCCTAACTTGCACATCACCATTAATGCAGAAAGGTATGTACACGACTTGGAGCAACATATGCTGCCATCTAGACATCGTCTTTTCCAGGGACGTCCCTGCATTTTACAGCAGGACTACGCCAAACCACATTCTGCCTGGATTATAAGCACTTGGTTGGGTAAGCAGAGAGTGCGGGTGCTAGCGTGGCCTGCCTGCAGTCCTGACCTCTCTTGTGAATATGTTGCACATTATGGAGTGCAAAGAAAGGCAACGAAGGCCACGTACAGTTGCGCATCTGAAGACATGCATAATGGATGAATGGGGAAAATTCCGCTTGCTAAACTGAACCAACTGTTGTCAAATGTTCAATAAGTGTCACTAAAGGAAAAGGTGATCTTACACAGTGGTAAACAGTCAACTGTCCTAACTTTGTTGGAGTGTGTTGCAGTCCTCAGATTTCAATTTAGTGTATATTTTCAAAAATAATTTGAATTTACAAAGTAAAACATCACAATGTGTTAATAATGTGTTTTCAATATAGTACAGGGTGAATTGAATTTTAAGATGACTCTCTTTGCATTTTTCATACTGTCCCAATTTCTTTGGAATTGGGGTTGTACAGTACCATATGTATTTTTGTTTGTCCCCCATTAACTCCTTACGCTATGGTCATATACAGTTAAACAATGGTCATATCCATTGCCTTGCATAATTATTCACCCCCCTTGGACATTTCCACATTTTGTAGTGTGACAATCTGGAATGATATAGGATTGTATTGGTATTTTTAGTATTTGTTTACACAACATACTGAAAACTTTGAAAGTGTAAAATATGTTTTTATTGTGACACAAAAGTTAAATTAAATAAAGACATTTGTTAGATACAAACGTATTCACCCCCCTTGGTATGAAACCCCTAAATAAGCTCTAGTGCAATCAGTTGCCCTCAGATCTCACATATAATTAAAGAAATGGTGTCTACCTCTGTGCAAATAAAGTGTCACATGATCGCAAAATAAATACACCTGTTTCTGGAAGGCCCCAGAATGTTACAGAGCATATGAAAACAAACAACATCGTGAGGACAAAGGACGTATCAAAACAAGTCAGGGATAAAGTACTGGAGAAGCACCAATCAGGGTTGAGCTATACAATAATATCCCAAACTGTGAGCATCCCTCAGAGCACCATTATATCCATTATTATAAAATGGAAAGAATATGGCTCAAATGCAGCTCTGCATGGAGAAGGCTGTCCAACAAAATTCAGTGACCAGATAAGAAGGGCATAGTCAGAGAAGGAACCAAGGGGTCAATTGTAACTCTGAAGGAGCTTGAAAGATCTGCAGCTAAGATAGGAAATGTTGTCCATTGTACAACTGTAACCTGGACATTCCACATAGCTGGGCTTTATGGATGTGTCGAGGAGAAAGCCATTGCTGAAAAACAACATATCAAGTCCCATATGGAGTTTGCCGGCATCTGGGAGGCACAGAAAATGTGGAAAATGGTTATTTGCTCTGATCAGAATTTGACGTATTGTCCTTAGTTCAAAACGCTGCGTGTGTGTGTGTCTGGTCATCACCTTGAGAACACCATCCTCAGTGTGAACCATGGTGGTGGCAGCATCATGTGCTGGGGATACTTTTTATCGACAGGGACTGGTAAACTGGACAGGATTGAGGGCAGGATGGATTTGAGCGAAATAGCGGGCAATTCTAGAGGAAAACCTATTTGTCTGCAAGAGCCTTGAGAGCCGGTTGCTGACTGTATATTATGAGGCCTGGGAATGAGTCAGCACTCCTGTTAAGAGTGTAGTCAAGGCCATCTAATTTGGTGTGTGCATGAGTACAGATTAAGACTGGGGACAGCTTATATTTCTTTTATATGTATGTATATGTTAGACTGTGGTAAAAACTGATTTTATATATATTTATACATAATCCGCTACCTGGCTCCAGAAATCATAATTTCAACCAAGAACGTTTCCTGCAATTTAATCATAATTTACACAACCATAAGCTCTATGTTTGGAGAGTGGTCAACATGGCCTATAGTGAAAAGAATACCCTCCCCACTATGAAGCATGGTGGTGGCTCAGTGATGTTTTGGGGATGTGTGAGCTTTAAAGTCATGGGGAACCTTGCGAAAATTGATAGGAAGATGAATGCAGCATGTTATCGGACAATACTGGCAGACAATTCGCATTCTTCTTCACAAATGCTGCGTATGGGACACTCTTGGAGTTTCCAACTCGACAATGACCCTAAGCACAAGGCCAAGCTGACCCTCCAGTGGCAAAAAAGATGGAAGGTTCTGAAGTGGCAATTAAGGTCTCCTGACCTTAATATCATCGTGCTACTCTGCGGAGATCTCAAACATGCAAGACGACCAAAGACATTGCATGACCTGGAGGAATTTTCCCAAGATGAATGGGCAGCTACTGTATTACTACCTGCAAGAATTCAGGGCCTCATAGACAACTATCACAAAAGACTGCACGCTGGCATTGACGCTAAAAGGGGCAATACATCGTATTGAGATTTGAGGGTATGCAGACTATCGAACAGGGGTCATTTAATTATTTTCTTAGTTGCCATGTTTTGTTTTATGATTGTGCCATTCTGTTATGACCTACAGTTGAATATGACTCCCATGAGAAATAATAATGTATTGTTTTGCCTGCTCACTCATGTTTTCATTTGAATGCAAGTTTGCGGTTTTAGGTGGCATGGAAAGGCAAGGTTAATACCCTTTGAAATGGGACATTTAGAATACTAAGAATGTCAACAAATTATTGTTTGTATGAATAAAATAAAATATTTTTTATTAACAGAATAATACATAATGCAGGAAATTATAATATTATAGAGTAAATCTGCTGTATTTGTTACTATGTAACGTGAGGGAGTTCATTAATTCATTTTAGGAAGAAACTTAATTTACACACGAATTACACCGTTCCAAATGTTTCTGTTTACCTCCTGAAATGATTGTGTCCAAATGTAATTAGTTACTGTAAATGTAATTAGTTACTGTAAATGTAATTAGTTACTGTAAATGCAATTAGTTACTGTAAATGTAATTAGTTACTGTAAATGTAATTAGTATGCTGTCTTTGGTTGTAGGGTCCAGAAGTGTGCAGACCTGAACCAGATGTGTACTAAGAATCTGTCCCTACTGTTTGCGCCAAGCCTGTTCCAGACTGATGGAAAAGGAGAACATGAAGTGAAGATTGTGGAAGACCTTATAGACAACTACCTGTATGTTTTTGATGTGAGTATCATATAACCTGATCTTATGGAATCATTTTACCGCTTATAGATCATTATTGCTTATAAATCAGTGTTGTAAGAATAGAAATAATTTTGACTGATTGTAACAGATATGCATTACGTAACGGAACACATCCATTTAGAGCGCAGATGTTCGCATTCCAAATTGCATTCAAAATTGTTTAGCTACAGTTTGCCTTACTGAAGGCAACCCAGTTCATCCCTGTTGCAGAAGGTCAGGCCTGATTACACATCTTCTGGTTGGGTTTGTTTAGATCGATGAGGAGCAGCAGACTCAAATTGAACTGGAGGTCAGCCTCATCACCACCTGGAAAGACACACAGGTACAGCCACATGAATAAACCACTGACAGATGCCAGAAAGACACATGAACTCTGTTACAGGGCTTCACTGTAGTATTTGTTAAACACACTGTGTATTTGTTTTGTAAAATTGCTTAATTTGTGCAAGGACTCAACCCAGGGGTAGTAAATTCACCGTACTCAGTTTTTCAAAGGACATTTTTAATTGCAGCCCTGCCCAGCGTTCCTCATCTCATTGTCTGTGATGTGTCCTTTTTGTGCAGCTGTCCCAAGCTGGAGACTTGATCATTGAAGTGTATCTAGAGAAGAAGTTACCAGACTGTTGCATCACTCTCAAAGTAAGTACACTTCTGTGGCGCTTTACATGGGTTGAAGTCAGTGGAGGCAATTGAACCTTAATTTAGGAGGAAGGGCTCATGTTGATGTCTGGACTGGAGTAAATGAAATGCTATCTCAGACTGGGTGTAATGTGTTTAACTCCATTCCATTTACGCCAGTCCAGACATTCATATGAGCCCATCCTCTTCAATTAATGTTCACCAGCCCCCACTGGTTGAATTTTTTCAAAAGATACATTTGTCAGGTTTGAGTTTAGCTCATTGTTCTGTGGCTTTAAGGACTTGACAGCTACGGTAGTTATGCAATGAAGTGTTAAGGTCGCCTATATTTTGTAACAATTTCACCGCAAATTTGCGATCAGAAACTGTTTAAGCTTATGTAAGAATTTTGGAATGTAATTGGAAGATGTATTAGTTGAAATTGCAATGGATATATAAATCTCATGACAATCTGAGGTAAAGAAAACCTCTTATTATAGGTTACTGTAATATGACTTGAACTTCTAGACATACATTTGTGCGCAAGCCAAGTAATGCATGTTTAATTCATATCCTGTCTAACAACGGAATGACAGTGCCCAAATTAGCTAAAGATGTGCATATTTAACCGAGATGAGTAGTGTTTTAGTATCATACAGACCCCTCGCTTGTATTCACATTTCTAATCAGCAATGTTTTTATGGGAATACTTAGAGCGTAAACCTTGAATTAGTCTGGCCAAGCTATAATTTACATTCATGTGAAACATGTAATTTCACTGCCAGAAAAGTTGCAAGTAATTGTGTAGGTGAATAAATAGAGAAACATTAATGTAAAAGCAACAAAGCTCTCACACTCTCAATGCTTGCAAATGTAAAAAGTATTGAATAAGTGAAACAACATTTTGGTAAGAGACCTTCATCAGGCATAGAGACTGTATGAACTTAGTATCTGTATATACCCAGGAACAAATGGAAAACACATGATGACAATCAGTACTAAATAGCAATCAATAATGACATAACAATCATAATTACAACAATGCCAGGAAACTTAAAACAATTTGGCTGGCTTGCTTGAAATCAAAGATTTTCAGTTTGGGATTAATTTCAGTCAGGTACAATTTGGATCCGATTACCCTGATCTCTGATATAGCCGATCTCGGATTGAATATTGACGTATTGTTACAATTGATACAATGTATGGAAGAAGCCACAAGGTGGCGCCTAACAACCATGTGTCCACTATATAACATGCATATTAGTTTGGCCAAAAATGCTGGTTCTGATGTTGTCAGGTCTCTCCAACCATGGGTGCTGAGGAGTTGACAAACCAAGTCTTGTACATGAGGAATGTTCCAGCAGGAGAGAAGGATATTTGGCTGACCTTTGAAGCTATAGAGGAAGGACAGCTGGGTAAGGAGAATGACAGTACTGAGGAATGGAGCCAGAGTTCCTCTATGTGGGAGAGGAATAGTGGATAGTATTGTACTAATGTTGAAGTATTCATAAACATTTATAATGCGTAACAGGCAAGGGCGTAAGAACGGGGGGAGGGGGGGACATGTCCCCCCCAATGTTACAGACAGGCAATGTGGTCCCCCTCAAAAATTAGAACAATTTGTGTAAAATATATGGCGTGGGGGGGGCAATATAAAACTTGTTCCTACACCCGTGGGAACAGGTGTTCCCTCACTGTGTGGGACCTATGACAATCTCACATGTTGCTCTGCTTGCTTAATCTCAGATGACCCTTTCTGATTGCTAAATCAGACAGGAAGTCCAGTAACAAGTCACAATAACATCTAATTACAAAGATTTAAACCAGCTGTCATTGATGATAGATCATATTATGATATCCTGGTTTACATTAGAAGACATTCTTATCAACAACAATCTCTGTTATTCATATTTTTTGTGGGAATTGTACCCGCAACCCTGAATTGCAAGGCACTACTAATGGAGCCAAACAGTAAAACCAATTCCTTCTGTGATTTACAAGAGAAATGCAGTGACACACTCAATGTATCAACCAATTATCCAGAGTGACTTACAGTAAATAGCATACAGGGACATCCTCTTGGAGAAACTAAGGGTAAAGTGCCTTGCTCAAGGACACAACGACATTACGCCCAATCTGGAATCAAATGACTACCTTCAGATTTACAAGTCTGACTTCCTAACCACTCAGTCACCTGACCCCTGTATTCCCTCTGCTCTAGGACGCAGATGGTTCTTTAGATAGCTTTCTGTGCTCGGTAAAGATCCCATAGCACTTATTGTAAGAGTAGGGGTGTTAACTGCAATGTCTTGACTATATTTAACATCTGGCCCTCATACATAATTACAATCATCCTTCAAATAAGTACATAAAATAAATTACTATTAAGTACTATAGGTAGTAATTGTCTACTACCTAAAAAACTAGTAATTGTCTACTACCTAAATAAATCTAAAAACCTATGTCACCTGATAAAATTGTCCACTCATTGTCATATAAATAGGTAATTAGCTTGTTAAATAACATTCAAATGTTGTTTTTTTGCCCCACAGAGCGGCCACTACACCCTAAAGAGAAGGTGCTGGAGCAGGCTTTGCAGTGGTGTAAAATGGCAGATCCAAGTTCTGCATACCTGGTGGTGAAGAAAGTACCCAAAGGAGAGGGAATCAACATACTCACTGGTAATCCTCTCAGAGAAAATAATAGACAATCTGCTTTACCTGCTCCCACATTGCCATTATTTGCTGAATCCCTTTAGACATTTGCTCCACAAGCATATTTTTTAGGCTAAAGTCATATTGCTCAGTCCATCTTAACATCCACATTTAAATACTTTGGTTTTTGAGTATCAGTATGTTAATACAGTACGATCAATTCTTTCACAGCCTACAATAGTGATATAATGAAGATTGGAGTTCTGAAGTGTCGTGAGGAGCCTCCCAAACTCCTCCACGGTAAAGGGTTTCTGGAACACACCTTTCAGATCAAGAATCACAAACTGTTACTTCTAAAAGACAAAAAGGTAATGGAAGGCATGGCATCACTTGGACATGTGGAGGTCTGCACTGATTCAGGTCAATGTAGCTGTCAGAGGTGGGGCGTTGAACCTTTGTCATTTTTATTGCAGAGCATCAAGCCTGAAAAAGAATGGGCCCTGAAATCGTTGAAGATCTACATGGGTATTCGAAAGAAGCTGAAACCACCCACAAAGTGGGGTTTTACTCTGATGATGGAAAAACATCAGATGTAAGACATTTTCTCAACCTTTTAGGACAGATTCTGAATGCTAATAGCCGGGGTATATGTAAGCATATACCACTGGTTTGACATCTCAAACTTTGTAATGATCTAATTGTGTTATGGATATATCAAAGCAATAAGACATCCCAGAGGTTTGTCGTACATTTTATTGCCGATATACCACAGCTAAGCGCTGTGTCCAGGCACTCAGTGATGTGTCGTGCCTAAGAATAGCCTTATGCCTTATTGCTCAAATAACCAAAATAAATTCCTTCAAATTATTTTGGTAATTCCAAAGGATTTCTGGAAGTTTTAATAACCCACAAGTAATATTAAATGAAGTTGGTTTTTAAGGATGTCTTATTGTTTGGATTTCCCCATTGCTTACTGTATTCTTTTAGGACTTTGCGTCACATAGGAAGTTAGGATGTTACATAAGTTGGCTACATTGTTTTAGATAGAGCTTGGAATGTCTTGTTATAGTGCTGCCACTCCCCTTTAAAAACACCCTCCCTTTCAAGAGATAATACATTTTTGTGTGTGTGTTGTCTTGTTTTTATATCCCAGGTATCTGTGTTGCGTCTGCGAGTCTGACCTTTGGGACTGGGTCACCAACTTCCTCAAGGCTCAGGTGTGCTGCGGTTCTTCGCTCTATTTCCTTTGGTTGATTCTATTCTGTTTGGATCTGTTTTGTTTCACTTATTTACGCCACTCCCTGTGCAGAACGATGACCCCCGACCTCCGGTCTTGAGGCGCCACTCCTCCTCAGACATCTCCAAGCAGAAGTTCGGGACCATGCCTTTAGTACCCATCAGAGGGGAGGGACATGAGAGCAACTCAATCATGCTGTCGGCCAATCAGACTCTGGTACATATCCATTCAACCATGCTGTCGGTCAATCAGCCTCTGGTACATATCCAGTCAACCATTCTCTTAACCAAACAAAGTTGGTATGTTTCTACTGAAATATGCACTTAGTCAGTCAGAGAAAGGCATTGCAGGAGACAACTGCTTATCATATTTACCTACATGTACCCTGTCCTTCAGGCGTAGGCTTCATGCTAATTCTGCTTGTTAAGTGTTACCAGATGTGACGGTTAATTGGGCTTGTGCAGGTTCCTTTACAGACATGGTTTAATTGACAAAATAGGAGGTGGGTGGATTTTTAGTTACCCGGATTCATGCTTTGATTGGGCGGTTTACTGTCAATCAAAACTAGAAACCCTGTGCATGTTGTTGTTATGTTTTGAATTTTGAGTTAATACCATCTCCCCAAGTTATTTGCTTCATACACAACGGATATTTGTAGCAAGACTTCCATTTTCTTTCCTGTAATTCTTTACAGTGTCTAGTATTTGTAGTGTTCCAGTTCCGTTGCTATCCCTCAACTACCTTGTAAATCATTCACTATGGGCACTGGGCAGACATACAGAGACCATGTCCCTAGATTAAAGGTTTTTACTTCAACAGATGGCTTAACCCTGATCAGGTAAACTGTCTCTGTATGTCTGTAAACGGGGTGCACTGGTTTTCTCTCTGCAGAGAAAACTTCACGCCAGACGAACGCTGTCCATGTTCTTTGTAAGTATAAACAGCCTGGCTCTGGAACCGTCATGTTGCATGTTTGCTTGCATGCGATTTGGAACAGCCCCCTGTTCGTAGTTAACCATTCATCTAATCAGAAGCTAAGACTGACAAATGGGGAATGTTTGTTTTAGCATGTCCCTGTTGGATGTCTTTTAAAGCTCTCCTAACTCGCATAACTAACATTTCTGTTGTCTGTAAATAAATGCCTTTGGTTTATATAGGGACTATATGTGCCTGAACCATGCCTCCTTTTCCTGTTGGAAGCACTGACTTCCTGGTATGACGCCATGAGGATGTAGATGTGGATGTTTGAAGTGTGGACAACAGGATGGAGCTGGGAGGAGAGATTGTTCTGTATTGTTTTGCTTCAATGGCCCTCAGTCTTAAGTGTAAGGTGAAGCCAAGAATGGAAGGCCTGGCAAAGTAGCCCGTTGTATTTCTACAGAAAATAGCCTGCCTTTTCCTCTTTTAGTGCACCAAGTAAACCTAGCTCAACCTAAATGCATTGGCAAGTGAATCGTTTGATATTATGATAAAAAATGTTAATTGGTGCTTAGTGTATTAGGTAATGGTATTAAGCAGAGGTGTTAAAGTTACTGGAGAATGATAATTGAGTAGAAGTAGAGATGCTGTACTAAAACTCTACTCCAGTAAAAGTATCAGAATTTACATGTACTTAAATACCAAAAGGAAATATGTGAACTTAAATGTACTTTAATTACACAAAGTAAGAGTAAAAATAGTCACATCTGTTGATGCATAGTATTAATGGCGCAGGTGCTTCTTCTAAAATACGTTATAGAAAACTGTTACATAATTTAAATCTTTGGCAAAATATCCAGTCTTATCAAATCAGAATTGCGCTGCCTGTGTAAATGTGGCCTCTTGAAAAAAAATAGGAAAAAAGCATACAATAAAATGACGAGAAGTGAACGCAACCAATAGCTTAGGCTTCTACAAACAAATATTCCAGTTGAATGAACATCTCTAATGATGAAGATAATAAATGCAGGATATGCATAGTCCATCAGGTTGGCTCAAAAGCCATCTCTCTTGTTTAAACATATTTTTTGCCCCATAAACATAAAGATTATGTCCTTGTGGAGGAGCACTGGCCTCCACAAGGAAGCACTGGCCTAAAGCAGGGCCATTCAAAGAAATATTAAATTGCATGTTCTGAAACTAGAAAAACAAAAGCACTCCCTATAAAAAATAATTGCAACCATGACACAGACTTTTTGAGAATTGTTATTATTTTCAATTATTTGCTTGAGCTACAACATCAATATATTATGATAAAAACGTTAGAAAAGACTTTCCAAAAATAATCCATCATAATCTAACACAAAATCTAAACAAATCTATTACATTCAATGCTAATAAATTTGTTCTGAACGCAAACAATGTATTGTCAATAAACAGCATTATTCATAATAGGCCTGTGATATTTAGCTGACTGGTTAGCTAACAAATGGATTGTTTGGCTTTTCGCCAACCTAAAAGTAACTTACGGTAGCTTGGTTAGTTAACGAGTATATGGTACCTGCGTAGCAGATTCCTGTCGCTGACATAACAAATACCTGCTGAAGGTGCACTGCACATTTTCAGTTAATTAAATATTCATGCGAATCCCTGCCGCAGTGCACACAACTTAGCTTAAAGTGTAAATCCAAATAATGTTGTAAGTTAATTCATAGAAGAAATAGCTCCACTGAACTGCTTGGATATGTTAAATGGGAATTAAAAAGAAATTATATGTAAGTAATAGAAAGAGGTGAAAACGAGTATACCAATCGCTATGACTACTGAAAAAAATGGTGTATTATAATAATAATAATAATAATAATACTTCCATATACTCGCAAAGACAGTACTGCTCTCGTGTGTGGGGTTTCACATTAGATTGGCTCAAAATGAAAGACTGGCTAAAGTGTTTTTTAACTATTTGTTTGTGCCTTTCCTCCAATAAGAGTCATTTTTGTAATTTTGTAGTGAGTAATGAACTTGTTTCGGAAATTGTAAAGAAAAAGTATACATTTTTGTAATAAAATGTAGTGGAGTGAAAGTCAAAAGTTGGCAGACAGATACATACTCAAGTAAAGTACAGATAGATGAAAAGAACATATTTAGAGTATTAATACCTGTTATTTTACACCACTGGTATTAAGGTAGTAACTCGTGCTACCACAATGGCAGTTATTTAAAGTAATGGTTCACCCATATACATAAAATGAAATTTACATTACATTTACTTCTCACTCATTGATGCTTTATGACATCACTAATAAACACCGAAATATACAACCCCTTCTAATTTCAATGTGAAACCCTTATTTTTACTTATTCTGAATCTTCCTGGACCTTCTAGATCTTTCTATTTGGTGTAATCAAACATACGGTTTACATCCCCCAATCTTTTATGTTCTCCTTTCCCTGTCTCCTGCATCCAGCCAATGAAAGTGCAGCAGGACTCATTTGAGGAGCGTCCAGAAAGTCCGGAGCCCCCCGACCTCCCAGAACCGCTTTATGAGGAGGTGGGGGATTTCGGCCTTCAAGTCCTCAAGTCCCTGGAAACAAGCTTCCTCTCCAGCAACACCTCAGAGACACAGGAGATCCACGATCGGCCCGTGAACCTCAGCCTGGGCCCCCACAAGACAGGCTCACTGGACCGCATGATCGGCCCTAACGCGGTGCGCTCTCTGGGACTTGGAGGAGAGAGTCTGCTTTTCCCTGCTGGCTCCCTGGATACACTGGTCCCAGGTGGAGGAGGGGCCCTCCAGGGTCCACATGAGTCTCCCAGACCGGTGCCCAGGAAGAGGCAACAGCAAAGACCATGCACCCCATCTCAGGAGCTGCTCCTCCAGGAACTTTCCTCGGTCTTTACCAAAAAGACAGATAGCGAGGAGAAATCACCAGAGGGGAAGAGCGTCATCAAAGGAGAGGATCAGATGTGTGCACATGCATTGTAGAGTCGGCTGTGAAAACATTAAAGTTTGAAAGTTGTCTGAAATATCTGATATGAATAACCAACAATTTTACTTTTAACGTTCAAATGAGTCATTGGTCTGTTAACACTGTTCTGTACATATCCATTTTACATTAAGCATATTTCAATGTATTTTAACAGCCTTGCTAATTGCTTACGCTAATAACAATGGAATATGTTTTTTGAATAGTTTATTAAACCACTGAATGAGTAGAGATGCTTCTGTCGTCATGATTTTTTGTGGTCAGGCAATGGAGATCCAACATATTCCATTAGTCTTTAACAACTGGATTTTAAATGTCAGTGTGTTACAGTTTATGTATGTATTAATTTATTGTATTTTTTTTACTTTAAGCTGTGAAAGAGTGCAAAATTGTCTCTAAACTGCCACAGGAAATCCAGTGTTTTTACTACATTTGGCCAGAGGGTGGCAGTACACACACACACACACACACACCATATTTTAGGACAACGTATTTGAGGAATACAACTACAGCCAGTATAAACATTTTGGGTGACTGCGTTTGAAATATTGTGAAATAACATCTAAAGTACTAAGGTTTAGCTTTTTATCCATTCAAAAGCCATGTTCTAGATAGTCTCCCATTTTATTTAAATAGAATATTAGATATTATGTTGTTCATTTCGCATGCCAGTGTATATAGTGGGAATAAATTTGCTTTCATTGTTACCCATTTCATTTATTTACAAATTACTACTGTCATTGTAAATACTGTATATTATTCTTTATTCGTATGCCATTTCAATATTCTATATTTTATGTTATTATTGTTACAGAAAGTATAATGTCCATGATATACTATAATAAATGATTTCAGAATCAAGTTCAGTCGTCACTTGTGTTACATCCAACAGGTGGCCCGATTACAATGCTTGGTTAAAGGATAAGAAACAAGAATGATAAACAAAAATATAGTTAAAACACTGGTAAAAGAGAGAAAAAGCTAGCAACAAAAACAAAAGTTGCCAGCTAAAAAATACAATAACTCCACAGGGATGAAAGACTGGTCTGGATAGTTCAGCGTTTTAGCCATATGGCTTCTGGAAATATGATATGTTATCCTGTTGATCAATGGTCTGTTTTGTTTTATGATTTGATCTCATTTCTCGATTGGCTTTTATTTTAATATTGCTAATTTGATTAATATACTTTATGTATTCAGCCAGAGTGAAGTAACCTCCCAGGACTTTTGTAGTGAGGATGAAATCTCCATGTCTTTTCGTCTTTACCTCCTTGACAACGGCACCTCATGCAGAAGACTTGCAATTGTCTAAGTATGTCATCTCTGTCCAATCACATTCATTCTTGAAGGTCAGCCGTGTTTTGGTGGATTGCTTTAGAAGGATTCAAAAGTGACTTCACTCATCATATTTTTAAGAGGGGTGGGCTTATGTTTTTTTTTGTTGTTCATTCCTATTAGCTATTGCTGAGGAATCACCTACATTTCCAAAAATATATATATGAAGAAATAAGTGTTTGTATTTTTCTTAAACAGGCTTTGGCTTTCTTAATTCTACCCTGCAGAAACCAATAGTAGTGATGCAGAGCGTGTCTAATGAAAGTTACACTTTACAACTTGTTGCCAAAAAGTAATTTTCTTTGGCCCTTCTGTAATCTTTATATCCCCCATCTCTGCCTGCGATTTAGAATGCGTGCAAACAAAAAAATTACATCCATCCCTGATGCCAAAGCTTCTAGCACATTCTCTTCCTACCCTCGGCCGCACTCCCCCACTCTCCTGGCCCGTAGCTTTCAGATGCAAAACAAGCAGACATATGGAGAGGAGGTCTTTCTCCGGGCCCTCCTAAAGATTCAGATTGTATGACAAATCACGTCCCCCCCTCCGCCTTCCCGCCCCGCACAGAGTCAGCAGACAACAGCTTCATTAGAGTGAAAGAGGGGAGTTTTCTCAGCTTTGTCGAGTCAAGCTCGGACCTCTTCCCCTTCTCAATTACCCCATTGTTGGCACCGGCTTCAAGTTATTATACTCTAAACCATATGGCTTAGTTGAGAATCCACAAGTGATGCCATCTCTGGAAGAGAACTTTACCAGACAAGTCCAGTTCAGGGTACCAGTGTGGCTAAATCACCAATAGTTGGGATATAGTCAACAGTTGTCAACAAATTGGGGCCGTTGAAAGTCACAACACACTGTTGAAACTACAGACCAGTTTAGTCGTACCCATTATTAATAAATCATTCTTTTTGTACCGATAATTCAGAAAATAAAGAGACCAACGTGATAACATGGAAAATTTCAACTCAGAACCGTTACATAGTCAATTGGTGTTCCATAATGGAAGTCTCTTCGTCTCCTGGGTATATACAGCATGTAAACGTGCCGTTGCCAACTGCCCCAGGGGCCACGTCCCGTCTAGGGCCATACGGTGATGTTTATTCTGTTGATAGGGTCAGGATATGCATCACAGTAAAGTATTGCTGTACATTTGTTCTACTTTAGCACTGTTTGAACCCTGCCGCAAACCGTTTCCTCAATCTGCTGAATAGTAACCATGGATCTTTAGAATCATAAGGTCTTTAGAGACACCGTTTTCTTTGTGGACCCTAATGCAGTGTAAACTAGAGGTAAATTATGCACTTGTGTAAATACATGAAGACATGTGAATAGGGCAGCAGTAGCACTTTCATTTAGGCTTGAACATCTGATTGATAGCGTCAGGTTCACGAACTGCTGCAGTCTAGAAACCGGTTCACAATGAGGGCAGGCCATTAGCATTCAGACTGCCTTAAATGAGATTCCATTACATTATTATAATAGCACCTGTTTGGTAATCTCATTTTGGCTGAGATGCTACCAAATAAATACAGGTATTTACCATAGTACATCATCAATACTGTTGATTTATAATGGAGGAATGGCAGAATGTCTTCTGCCAAAACAAACTAACAAACAGGTGTATGACTTAGAGATGGAAGTGTGTGTGTGTGTGTGTGTGTGTGTGTGTGTGTGTGT
>JACXGM010015912.1:0-20912 GCA_016801145.1 Umbra pygmaea
CCAGTCTCACCTAAAAAACAGAGATATAAACCAGCCCCCAGTCTCACCTAAAAGACAGAGATATAAACCAGTCCCAAACCTTCACCTATAACTACCTTAACATCAACATAACAAAAACTCTACCTTAGAACTTCAGGAACCTTTGGTGTGTCAGGGACATCTTCAATCTATTCTTACCATAAAAAAGAGCATATTAGATTATGAGAAATGTTGATTTCACTTTATATATTTGCTTTCTTGAATGTTTATTATAATTAGTGATGTTTTATTATTATTTATAGTAAAAATGTTGTTTTTGTCAAATGAAACAGTTAAAATTGTATGACTGTAACCTGTGGTTGTAACGGAGCAAAGCCAGAGAATTCATCCTTGTCAACAATGGAGGAAACAACCTGAAAATGCAGAATAATACAGGTTCTACATTTAACACTCATTGATGACATGCTAGAAATACTGCCAAATGTCCTGAGGAATAATTCATTTTGAGAGGGATGGAAGGGATACCTTGGCCTTGCCCAAGTAGTCCTTCTTCTCCAGTTCAGCCACATAGTTCTTGTTTGGTTTGAACATTATTTTATTAGGGACCTCAACAGGGTCAAAGAGCTTCTGTTTCTGTGGGACAAATAACACATTGGAATTATCCTATATGCTTCTGTGTTTTACAATCATCTAGCTATTCTTCATCTGTGGATACCAACCATTTACCTTTGCAATTACCGGGGGCGGGGCTAAAGAAGAGTTTGTGAGACATTTGCTGCCCTGGGCAGGGTCTTCTGTTTTTTACAAATATGTTTGAGAAGTTTCAGCAATAAACTACTGAAAGGTAAATATGGAAAACTGATCATCAAAAATATAATATAAGAAATCCCAGGACATTGTGTCTATAAATGTACAGGGTATGTATCAAGCTCATAAACAACTTGCTGTCTCTAACTCCAGAATAACAGTTATCACTGACTTATTTGTGATTTAGCAGTCTACTTGCAGCCTTGGTTGTCTTAAAAAATATATTTTGTGTGGTGAATAGTTGTGGTATACGACACTGTATGCGATAAATCAAAGAATAATTCACATCCACTTGTATACTGTATGTCCACATTTCAAAATGCACAGATAGAAGAATATAATGAATGAAGAATGAAAACGAAAGGACTATGTAAAACATATCATATTGAAGGTTTGGATCCACATCAGGGTGTGAACACGGACAAAGTGCCTCTTACCAGGATGCACTCTAGAGCTCTGTCAATGAGGCTGAGTTTGGGCTCGGTCTTGAGGTTCAGGGCAGACACAAGGTTCTGCTGGGCTCTCTCCCACAGACCCTGCTGAGCATGGACCAGCGCCATGTTGTGCAGGACCTGTAGGATCAATGTCATTCTGAAACAATTGTTCTTTATAACATTACAGATGAATAACACTTTCTTTGTCACCTGGCTACCTATCCAGATCGCTCCAGCCAACTGGTGTTTCTACTCCACAACCACAATGAGCCTGGATTTAACCTCCCTACTCAATTTATAAGAGGGCAAAATATATGATAACGTTATCAGTGTTGATACTCTGATTGGTTAGATTTGTTATACACAATCAACTTATTGAATTTCAAGGATGAAAGTTTCAGAAGGTATATTGTAAACTGATTGATAGGGGCAGCTAAATTACATTTAGGGTGAATTATCAGGCAACTTTCCACTAGGCCTAAAAATTATTTACCCACAATGCACTGCAGCTCTTCTGCTATCTGCGTTCAGACTTTAAAAGGACAACTCCGGGGCAAAATGAACCGAGGGGTTAATAACACATTGGTACTGAGTCAACCGTTCTCTGGGATATGTTTTCATGCCAATCGAATGTGCAGAGTTTTAGTGCGAACTGATAATTACCTTATAACACTAGTTGTGTGGGCATGGATGAAGTAAAAATAAATCACTATTATATACCACTAACAAGGCTCAAAATAGCACCACACTTCCACGGTAGCATATGCGAACCGAAGCACTGAGAACTTTTTAAGTGTACAGACAGTTTATTAGAAATATAGTTTAAAAGACATTACCGTTCGTGTATACAGCCAGGCGCCATCTTCGGAAAACAGACTCGACCAGTCAAACCACAAACTCTGTGCTACTTGAGCTGAACTGTGACTTGGAATCTTCCACGGCAAGAGGTTTTGCAGTCATTCATGCAGATCAATGAGCAAGACAGCTGGCAATGCGAACTAAAGTCAAACACAATTTGCCTACAGTTCAGCTCACATAGCGCAGAGTTTGTGGTTTGACTGGTCGAGTCTGTTTTCCGAAGATGGTGCATGGCTTTATACACAAACGTTAATGTCTTTTAAACTATATTTCTAATAAACTGTCTGTACACTTCTCAATGGTTCGGTTTGCATGTAGGGAGCCTCATTATGCTACCGTGGAAGTGTGGTGCTATTTTGAGCCTTGTTAGTGGTCTATAATAGCGATTTCTTTTTACTTCATCCATGCCCACACATCTAGCGTTATAAGTTAATTATCAGTTAGCACTTAAACTGGGCACATTCAATTAGCATGAAAACATACCCCAGAGAACGGTCGACTCGGTACCAATGTGTTACTAACCCCTAGGTTCATTTTGTGTCTGAGTTATCCTTTAATGAGTTGCAATTTCTGTTTTAACTCTAAAACACACATTCATCATCTATTTTCTGCACTCACCTCACAAGCATATAATTTGTATCTCAAACCAAGAGGTTTGTAGTCAATCAGCTGGTTTCCCCTCAACTCCCTGAAGGCATTTTGAAAGTCTGCAAAAGACTCTTCAAACCTGCAACCAAAGTGATGATTGACTTTTCAGTAACGGTCATGCATGTACAATATCTTAAGTTGAATAATACAAATTTAAATAGAATTCTACATTGAAATGCAGTTAGTTATCAGTACAAACATTTTTTCTTTGGCATTGTTGTTGTGAGATCTATAAGTGCATTTAGGATTTTTTTTTTCCTATAGGATGTCATTGGAAAAAATACAAATCATTTGGCGTGTATCCCATGATAGGCTACTATGTTTTCATGTTACAGTTATCTAACCTGGCAAGATGATTAAGAACCAATTGGTATTTGCATCAGTGACCTGGGGAATGTTACATGGGGAGGAGGAGCCATTAGGCTTAACTGACAAGCCCACAGACAGAACACATGGTACATTGATTACACACATCTAAATGGAGTGTATTTTGATTATTTTGTGTATTGCATGTAAAACTTCAAGTTATCCTTGCACCGTTATGCAATTATTACTTGTTAAACCAAGGGGGGTCAGATGGCTCAGTGGTTAGGGAATCTACTTGTAGTCAGAAATTATTGTCGCCCCATGGTAAAGCATAACAGTGCAATAAAGAAATTAAGTTGCACTTAAAATCCACAACATAACCAAAAATAATCCATTGAGAACCTGTGCAATCTGGTTTGATTATTGATTCTGCCAAATGTTGTTGTGTCCTTGAGCAAGGCACTTTATCCTAAATTACTGCAGATGTATGTCCCTGTACTTACTGTAAGTTGCTCTGGATAAGAGTGTCTCCTAAATTACTAATTTGTCAATTTTATCTTGGCCAGGTTGCTATTACAAATTAGAAATCAGTTCTCAATCGGCTTATCTGGTTAAATAAAAGTGAAATGAATCAAATAAAAACATATTTTCCTTGGCGTTATGGGGATTATAACCAGGGACATTTTGGACACCAGTCAGATGGCCTAACCACTAAGCTTTATTTTACTACAAAATTTAAAAGATCCTGTTTGCTCATTATGTTGATGTTGGGTAAGACCATAGGGTGACCATCTGGTTTGGCAAAGTGACGCAAATGAGGAAGTGCCTTAAACCTGCATTCTAGCTGAATTCCAGGTGGAGGCGATACGTCTGGTTGCAAAAGAGCTTGGTTTCTGTAATAGTCTATAGGAATGAGAGACATTCTCACTTGATTTATTACCTCAGTAAACATATTCATAATGAGTATATGGTCTCTATCACTAGATTTAAGCCTTCTGCAATATATAATGATGTTCATTTTTTGAATTATGGTCTCATTGATTTTAAAATTGGCGATAAAGCAAATGGGCGTTAAGGGCTTGGCTATTGTTTTCGGTTGTACAACAAGAAACTCAAAGGTGTTGGCAGTTCAGTTTTTCCGGTAAGTAACATTACATTTTGTTTTACATTTTGTTTTAATACTGTTTTTTGTTAGCATCCCAATTAATATCAGTTAGCTAGCTATATTACTCCTCCCTCTTGTCTAAAATCGTCACATCCGCAACCAAGATGTCTGTGCCTGTAACGGCAAATTCGATGACCCATACCAGATCTTGACAAACCAATGGGTGATGTCACACATGTTACATCCAGTGATATATACAATCTATTGGTAAGACACATTTAGATTTCAAATTGCTCTTAAATCTGAGATTAGAATAATCTAGAATCTGTAAGGGAACGAGAGACGGAAAGAGTCCAGGAAGGACATCGGTGATCTCTGCAGGGGAAAAAGGATGGCACAAATCGAATCAGAAGTGAGTGGAAACACCTGGAGGTACTAAAAGGCTCTTGTGTGTACTGTATTCTCTATTTAGGGAAGGGAGACGCTGGAGGAGAGGGGTCGCTGAGGAGTCTACGCTAGCTAAAACAAATGCCCTGCAGGAGAGAACCTCAACACCCTGACAGTGGAGGACGCTTAAATGGAATATTAGAGGACTTCAATGAAAAGAAAAGCCAACCCAGGGAGGAGTTATTTGTAGCCCCATCAGCACTTACTAATGGCAGAAGGACGCATGGGAACGAGTATAGTTACGGGGAAGAGGAAGCCATTCAGTGTTAGTAATGCTGGATTCACACCAGGCACGGCAAAAAATCACAGTACGTCATCATAATGCAGACACACTTGTACACCGCAATCAACATCGTAATCAATCTTCCGCATCTTCAAGATGGGTTGCATACAACTGTCCTCCTCCAGCAAAGCGACTAGCAGTAGCTTTTTCAGTTTAGTGTTCATTGACAATCATTTGTGTGACGAAGTCCATCTACTGAGCTATCAAAGCTTTTCTTGCATTCCCAAAAACCCATAGGTGGAAGCGACATCTTGCCGTACGGCAAAGCACCGCACAAGTTGGATTGTTTCAACCCTTGCGCGACACACCCGCCGCACCGCATCCACATTTTGCCGGATCGGCTAGACTTGCCGCAGCGGTGCGCATTGCTTTCTATTGAAATGAATGGACTTCTGCCTCAACGCAACCAGTTTGCTGTGCCTGGTGTGAATCCAGCATTAGAGTGGAACCCTCAAGAGGGGCAGTTTTTGTTTGTTATTTTGGTTGTATGGAAGTTAGATCCCAGATAATATATTACTAAGTAATAGTGAACTCATCTGTTGTCCTACGGTCTCAGTCTCCTGTTTTCTCCTATACTGCTACTGTGAAATTTTGATACAGAATGAAGATATGTCTTACCTCTGTTTTTTATAGAATGTCAACCCCCTTTGAAAGAAGGCGACTGCCAAGTGTTCATCTTTTCCAATACTTCCATCGAAAGCCTGCATAAAATTTACAGAAAAACAGTGACTTCCCCCTAATGAAATACCATGTAATGTGAACTTAAAAGCTACTTCCCCTTTTCTGATGACTTGCATATTTAAAAAGCAAATGTGATAGTAACTAGAGTACTACAATATTAGGAAGTAATTGATTTCTTTAGTCAAAAAAAATACTCTGTGATGAATGACAGAATTTAAATTGTAGCAGTTGACATACCTTCTCAGCTGCATCTAGGTTATTATTGACCAAATGAATGCAGCCAATGTTGAAAAATATTTTCGAGTTCTTTTCCTGGATGTCAAGAAATGTTTCAAGGGCTCTGACAGTGTCCCCCCGTTCAAAACAGGCCACCGACTCGTCCCACTGTTTGAGGGTGTTCACAAATGACATGGTTCTAATCAATCAGGGGAAATGAACTGAGCTTCAGTTATATGTAGAAGACCGTGAAACCACTCTTGCTAAACTGACACATTTCCCGCAAGGTATAGGAAGTGTGATGATGACATATGTGACAACAGCAGTGATGTTTTTTTCCATTTTAAATGGTAGTGGCAATTAATATGGCTAATGGTCCTTATCACTGTTTTGGGGATTATTGGCCTAAATAAATTGATGTTTTTCCTTTTAATACAATTGCCTCCCCAGTAAACAATGTGTTTTACATTTAGTGAATTGTAAGAAAATTACAGAAGTTAAACTGCTTTTTGAAAATCTCGGTTTAAAGTTGAAAATAATGATGTTTACTTTTTTCATCATATTTCATGATAAAAATCCCACCTCGGACCTGATTCTTTAATATTATAATCCTGGCCACCATGTGCTGCAAGCAGCGACTAGACCACTATTACATTTAAAATAGCTAATTCGTAATACTCAATCCTGCTCAGATCTACTGTCCTGTGGGTTCTCTCCAACCCCATTCTTTGCCTGACTAAAGCCTTTAAATCCAACTAATTATTAGCATCAGGTGTTGATCATGATGAATTAAAAAACATAGTTAACAAATACAACATTCAAAGGTACTTGAAAAGGTAGGTTTTCAGATGTTTTCTGAAGATGGGCAGACATGCTAGCCTCCCGTAGCAGCTGGTTACATCATTGATGTGCCAGGAAAAAAATACTTAGGCTGTATCGGGAGTTGACTTCCCGAAGAGGCCAGGAGCCTTGATGTTGCAGAATTAGATGTTTAAGCATTGAAGAAAAAAAACACACACAAAAAAAACGCAATAAATAAACATACATAAACGGTTTCTTTATTATATATATTTTATAATGTTTACTACTGTACATCTCTTTTGGGGACCTCCACTAGAGGTCACTACATACACAAAACGATGGCCTTTATGGAGGATTTTATTATAGGATTCCAGCCCAGTTAACATGGGCTCTGGCAGGTGTTCAAAGGGACACTGAGCAAAGGCGTTGGAACGGGAAGGGGGGGTGCGGGAGACATGTCCCCTCCAATGTTACAGACAGGCAATGCAATGTGGTCCCCCCAAATAAAAATAAACTTTTGTGAAACATTTATGGTGTGTCCCTTCCAATATCCAACTCGTTCCTACGCCCTTGACACTGAGTAGAGTGCCGTCTTTCGGATGAGACACTAGATAGGCAATTTTGTCCCCGTACGGTCCCCTCTGGCAAAATTACAATCTGGCAAAATTACAATAACTTAATAAGACCCAACTTAATTCGAGAAGCTCAGGTAAATTGCTTCGCAATGATAAACTAAGCAATGTGCTTCTGTTTCAGAACAAGAGAATGAAAAAAATGCAGGATTCTACAAGGCCTGGCGCCCAAGCTGGGTGAAATATAACAGGAGACTAACATAACCGAAAATAATCAATTGAGAACTTGTGCAAGACTGCTCCTCCGCCGGAACCAACCTGTGTTGCGAAAGAGCATCCTTGACAAAAATAAAGCCTTGTCGAAGGAGATGGGAGTCAGAAAAAAATGTGATTAAAATTTAAAAAAAATCTGTGTTTTCTTTATCAAATGTCTGGGTTACCAGGGTGGGTAGTAGAAGTCTGGCGTGTAGATATCTATGGTTTCAACACATGGTACTTCCTGTCATGTCAACATTCTAGTAGAGGAAGAACTGGAGAGGAGGAGCAGTGTAGCTGATAGCAAGAAGCAGAAATGGCTGTGCTGTTGTGCAGGGTACCTGTAGCTAGCTAAGCCAGTACAAGTGAACGGAACTAAAGGAAAGGTTGACAGAACAATGCATAGTTAACAGCAACGGCAAGTGGTGCGTTCATGCTAACGTGTCGTGTGTTTACAAGTTAAAAACATGGACCTGGGATCAATGCTGTATAATAATCTTAAGGATGTATCATGGAGCACAACATCCTTACCCTTAGATCGACTTGTCAGTGTTTACAGGCTGCCGCAGATTGTCAGGTTGGACAGTGGTAAGTAAACTTTAGCACCAATTCAATTAAATTAACATTCCAGCACATTAAGAGCGCGCTTTCTTTAACCTAGCAGTTGTAGTTAGCTATTTAACTAAGTTGTTTAGCTAGCATAAAGATAGGTTGTAGTAACTAGCCAGTTAGCATAGCTAACGTTATCCAAGTGTTGACATTACCAGCCTGTCAAATAAGTAGCAAACTGCAGTACCTAGATACAGCATTTTCATTGTGCAGCCATGTAGAGTTTACAAGTAGATTGGAAAACATACGAGCTATAAGCTTGATTTCTTGTTTTATAAATTAGCCATCTTCATTGATTCTTAATCGTTATCAACTTCAACAAAAATAGCAAAAAGTTACAAAGTTCAATTAGCAAAGAGGAAGGCAATTAACGTGTTTTTGTACAGAACCACTATTCTTCTAGTGAGTTTGCCTGATGTTTATGGTTAAATGCATGCAGGCAGACAAACTAGAACTACACTAGATAATATGCAGTCTTCTCCGAGTGGATTAACTACCAACAAAACCGTAATTAAACAGAGAACCCAGGCATTTCTACGTGCACATTCATTGTATTTAGTCATGCAGAAGCGCATCGCAGCCGCATTCCAAATTAAAGAGAAGTACAGTAGCTATCAATCTTTTGCCACATTATAGCCTTTATCGATCAAACTTCTATAGCTACTGATTCTACATCTAAAACATAAAAAAGTTAGTAAGGTTTAACAAATTTTAATCATGTAATCAATACTACAAAGTCCTGATAAATAAAGTTATACATTTCAATGATTTTATGTTAATTATGATGACTGTAGTAAAACATGTAGGGAAAATAACTGTGTACGTTGGATACATACCATGCCTTGTTGCCAAATTATATTTAAGCAATTATATGCATGAGGGGGTGAAGCGGTATACTGTATGTCCAATACACCACAGAGTTGTATGCATGACGCATCAGAGTGCATGGACATTGCTTAACCTTGGTATATTGACAATACATCACAAACAGACAGATGCCTTAATTATTGTTCTAATGAAACGGTGACTTAAACCAGTAAATTTACACTTATATCCAAAGTGATTTACTGTAGTCATGTGAGCATATTTGTCTATTTTCATGGGTGGTCAAAGGCTTAAAACCCACTGTCCTGTGGTACATGCATCACGTTATACCTATTGAGCTTGAAAGCACAAAAAATGTTCTGCTTGGTTGTGTGTTATAAAGTTATGTTTCTATACAGGTGAGTTGGTGGATGGCTTACGAGACAATGACTACCTCTTGATTCATTCCTGTCGGCAATGGACTACCATCACAGCACACAGCCTGGAGGAGGGACATTATGTAATTGGGCCCAAAATAGAGATCCCGGTACATTACGAAGGTAAGTGAAACCGTAATGTTTCCCGCAAAAGCAGCATGCTATTCTATTTAGAAATCTGGGTTCAATGGCCATGTTGTGTTTGTTCATGTTTAAAACCAGTGCTTTTTAAAACCTATGCTAGTATCAGAATCTGTTCTTCATGCAAACACACATCATACTATTTGTTCAGGGGATTGGGCTTGGAAAGCCACAGTCCTGCCTACTGACCTTAAAAGCCTCTCAGACTTAAATCAATCATTACACAGATGGGTCCACTTTCAATCAATGACAGTGCGCTGCGCATGCGTCAGTCCAGCAGGTCTGGGTGATGGCATCTCACACACTGACAAATGATCAATGCTCTTCCCTCACCCATCACAGCATAGGGGAACGCAGTCAGTGCACCAAACTGAACAAGTGATGACAGGAAACACTGTACATAACACTGGAACATTGTATTTCCAGTGAAGCTAGTTTGTTCTGAGGCTGCTGGTGTGATCCATATCTATATAGTGAAGATCCCAAAGGGTGTTATTGTGGGGTCCTCGATGTTCCACAGTGTTTCCTTAGCACAGAGCCTGTTAAGTATCATGCTACAAGGTTCTCATGTCTATTTACATTTTAGAAATTTAGCAGACACTCTTATCCAGAGTGAAGAGTAAGTACCGGGACATTCCCCTGGAGCAACTTAGGGTGAAGTGCCTTGCCCAAGGACAAAATTACATTTGGCACAGTCAGGAATTGAACTGCCAACCTTCGAACTACAAGTCCCTAACCACTGAGCCATTTGACGCCCCAATTTCTCTGCACCCCCCCTCCCCATAGGTCAGTTTAAACTTCTGGAGCAGGACAGAGATGTCAAGGAGCCGGTGCACTATTTTAACAGCGTGGAGGAGGTGGCCAAAGCATTTCCGGAAAGGGTTTACGTCATGGAGGAAATAACATTCAATGTGAAGGTCTGTTTCTATTGATTGATTGACAGGTCATCAAACATGTTATTGATTTTAGAATTGCGAAGTGGCTTTTAAGTCATGTATATTTCTGAAATCTTCATGAGTCAAAGTAGTATATTTGTAGGCTTTTCAGATTAACTTGGCTTTACCCTATGTTATGAAATGGGGTACTGAAAATGTGAGCTTGGTTGCCAGAACCAGGATAATGTCTATAACTTGTAGCAGCTAGATGCCAAGTAGGACAGATGTTATTTCCTACACAGAATCGTAACTTTTTCTTAAACTCCTACAATTCTTCGGATCCATTTGAGTCACTCTAAACCATAGTTTCTTCAGACTGAAATACTATCAGTCTGAATGTAATTACCTGTGGAAGCGCAAGATTTCACACACGTACATGCTGGGAGATATAAATAGTGTTTTGTGAACTATAATTATTTAAAAAATATTTAAATCTGAAAAAAAACCTCTTCCCATAGATGGCGTCAGGTGAATGCAATGAGGACACGGAGGTGTACAACATCACTCTGAACACCGGCGACGAGCTCACTCTCATGGGCCAGGCAGAGATCCTGTACGCCAAGACATCGAAGGAGAAGTCACGCTTCAACACCATCTTCAAGAAGATTGGCAAGTTCAACTCCATCAGCAAAATGGCAAGCCGCGGCAAGATGCCCTGCCTCATCTGCATGAACCACCGCACCAACGAGAGCATCAGCCTGCCTTTCCAGTGCAAGGGCCGATTCAGCAGCTGCAGCCCCTTGGAGCTCCAGATGCAGGAGGGCGAGCACACCATCCGTGACATTGTGGAGAAGACCCGGCTCCCCGTCAATGTAATTGTCCCCGGCAGCCCGCCTCGCAACCCGCACGATCTTCATTTGATCCGCGAAGGCCACCGCTACAAGTTCGTCAACGTTCAGACCAAGACTGTGGTGGTGGGCTGTGTGTTACGCAGCAACAAGATCATCCCTGTACACTTTCCCCTCCACATGGCCTCCATGCCCAAGTTCATCATCCCAGAGGGGATGCTGCAGAGTGAGCTGTGGCTGGATACCATGGTGCACCGCTGGTTCACCTTCTGCCAGGAGCAGTTTGACATCGACGACTACTCCCGTGCCGTTCGTGACGTCAGAACCGACTGGAACGATGTTGACAGTAAAAGCCCCAAGAAAAGGAGTGGGAGCGGCGGCAGTAGTAATGGCTGCACCACCCACATGCACGTGCCCAGTTCTCTGACGTACGCCCGCGACGAGCTAACCCAGTCATTTCACCGGCTCTCCGTGTGTGTCTATGGAAACAACCTGCACAGCAACAGTGAGGTCAACCTGCAGGGCTGCATGACTCTGTGTGGAGACTGGGCACTCCTGCCACCCGAGGGCGTACCGGCTGATTCGCTGGACACGGAGTACCTTTTTCCAGAGCTTCTGGAGAACATGAGCCAGTCAGATGTGCCCTATGAAGAGCTGTGGCTGGACCACTTGACAGCCAGTCGTGGAGGAGGTCAAAGTGTAGGTGGTGAGGACCCAAGAGGCAACAGCAACACTGTTGGTACCTCCATGGCTGTCCTACAATACCCTGTCTCGTCCAGTCATGTGGGCCCAAATATCAGCTCTGAAATCAGTATACCTCCACCCCCAGTCCCTCCAAAGTCTGACGCTGTGAGTAAAAACTAATTCTACCTAGATGGCTACAGTTAAAGTACCAACTAATAGTCCAGTATTACAAGGGGTACCATTACAAAAATGTATGCACGTTATTGAAAGTTTTTCTGAATAAATCTTTATTTTAATTCCAGTATTACTACCAAGCAAATTATGAACATTTTAGAAATTATCTCACATGCAATCATGTACGCCTATTTTTAAATCCTACAATAACCATTTCATATTACGTATTGGTGTAAAGCAGCCTCTCACATCTATTGAATAATTTTTTATAGGGTTACACATTCTCAGGATGACCAGGTGAAATTGGCTTTGAATACATATTTGCAGTATCAAAATAGAATAAACGCGTACAGTGTATTCCTATACATATGTTCATAGAGAAAGTGGAAAAACAATTGCGAAATAACTGTTTTTTGCATCTTCCGGGCTTTGAAGGACAAAAATGTTCGACCAGGAAAGGCAGGAATACTACTACATTGAGAATCACCATTCGGGTTTTGTGTGATCCAGAAGTCAAACATTATAACTGAAATCATTATAATAATTTCCAACCCCAGTACACAGCCTAAAGCTACCGACTGCAATCTTCTGCTTTTCAGTTGTTCATAATATCTCTGTTAGCTCAGGTGAGAGATTAAAAGGTTGTTGTAAAACTGTTTTCAAAAGTACATATAGCTTAACTTCCCTAAGTATTCTGATGAGGTTCTTTGTCCAAGCGTACTTCTGTGTTTTGCCAGTTGATTTTTTATGGTTGTTGTAATCATTTCACTTATCTCCATTATTTCACCTGGATCTCGACTACTTGCATAGCAAAGTTCTGGGCAAATGTTTGCACTCACAGGAAAAACTGTATGGTGCCTGTTTTATGCCAAAACATTGAATACAAAAAATATTGACATTAAAAAAAGATCTAAATCATATTTAATGCTTAAAACTATTAGAAAATGGTAATGTTTAATAGGTTTATTGATTAATTATATTTTTATTCTGTTTCATACATTTTACAGTGGGACAGAAATAAACACCTATAATAATGATCTGAATCTAAGTACAATGACCACTTAAAGTATTGTTATTAAATTACGTAAAATCATTGTTAAATACCAACATACTGTTGTTTACTGGTAAAAATGTGATTTTTCTCATAATATACATTTACCATGCAACCCTAAATTCATACAGTGCCCTTCATAGTTTTTGGGACAGTAAGCTTGCCAAGAATACAGTACATGATTTATGCTTATTTTATTAATACACGGTATAGCAAGACTTAAATTGCTGTCTAGCCATGATAAACACCTCGACAGAGCCTGAAGACATTTGGAAAGAATAATTGAATAAATATTGCACAACCCCGGTGTGCAAAGCTTTTTGAAACCGAGAAGACTGACAGATATACGTAATCACTGCCAACTGTGTTTCTAACATGTATTGACTTATTACGCATAGCAGGCATCCTAGCATGATCCATCTCTATACTCTAGCTTGCCTGTAAAGTGTGGGTAGAAATATTACACAATCCATGTGTGCAAAGCTTCGAGAGTAGAGGCGTTTTAATGTAATCCCAATGCCCCAGGGCAGTAAAGGGAACATTGCCCTGTGTAGGATGCCATCTTTCAGATGTGAGGTTAAACAGGTTGCTGAATCTGTGATAACTAAAGATCCAATCACATTTATCATAAGTGTAAGGGTGTTAACCCTGGTGTCCTGGCTTATTTGTTTTCTCACACCCTTTTTTGTAAAGTGTCAAGTCTTAAATTTTTGCAAACAAAAATGATAATTTGGTTTGGATAAGAGCATATTCTAAATGATGAATATGTAAACATGAATACTTATGTAATCGCATATGTATAAATTTAAATTATTTTTTATAAATGAAAAAAGTAGTTGTTATAAAATACACTGCTCAAAAAAATTTAAGGGAACACTGAAACCACACATCGGGTCTCAATGAACGTGAATTTTATCAAGGCAATTCATAATGTGACTCAGTAGTGTGTATGGCCCCCAGGCGCCTGTATGCATTCCTGAAAACATCTGGGCATGCTCCTGATGAAATGGTGTCCTGGGGGATCTCCTCCCAGACCTGGATCAAAACATCAATGCCCTCCTGGAGAGAGAGTGTGGAACTATTTGACGGCTAAATGCACCTATACATAAAGTCCCAGAGGTTTTCAATTGGCTTCAGGACTGGGGAACGTGAGGGCCAGTCAATGGCATCAATACCTCTGTCATCTAGGAACTGCTTACACACTCTGGCCACATGAGCCTGGCATTGTCCTGTACCAGGAGGAACCACTGCACCAGCCTAAGGTCTGTCGATGGTCTAAGGATTTCATCCCGGTACCTAACAGCAATCAGGATACCGTTGGCTAGCACGTGGAGGTCTGCACAACCCTCCAAGTATATGCTTCCCCAGACCATTACTGATCCACTGCCAGTATTTGGTCATGCTGGATGATGTTCCAGGCAGCATAGCGTTCACCACAGCCTCTCAAGACTCATGTCTGTCACATGATCATTGTGAACCTGCGCTTATCTGGAGAAAAAAAACAAGAGACCAATGGCACACCTGCCAATTCTGGTGTACTCTGGTGAATGCCAATCGAGCTACAGAACATGGTGCTGGAATTTGAGCACAGGTCCCACTAGAGCAGTGTTTCTCAAACTTTTTCTGCCATTCCCCATATTTGAGGTAGGAAAGTGTTCAGAGCCCCACCTGTCTGCAATTGCCCCAACAAAATGGTTAAAAACTAGGCTTTAAATTTTACTGTTATAATTAATTTTGTTAACATCATATTTTAAAAACATAACCTCAAATAACAGCATTAACTTTGAAATAGAGGAAATAAAACAGCTATTATATTATCACTTTGCATGAAATAAGATTGTTTGTTTATAAATAAATAATAATAATAATGCAGTGTTTGCATTTTGCCCTTGATAACGTCAAACTTAGAAACTGAGAAAATACTAAAGTGGATTAGTTTTGCCTTGCTTCATTTTGTCACTTTGCAAATCTGCATGCAAGAAGAACAAACAAAATTGACAAAAAAATGAATAACCTTGTTCACTATTTTAGTGGCTGCATTGATCCTGTTTTGCAGTACTTTTTTCAAAACGAGGTTGTAGGCTTGATACTGCCATTTTCAAACCATGCTCAATGTTAAGATGAGATCTGTAATTTGTTTTCAGTGCAACAGCAGGAGATCATGTTTGATCATAACCAATCAAAGCACGATGGAAGCATTGCCTCCTCTCACAAATTCACCTGCACATATCGCTGTTGGACAGTGTTGCTTTATAAAAGCGAGTAATTTTTACACTCTGTAATGTCCCAATTTATTTAATATTTGTGTTTTACTTTTGAAATATCAATAATTGTCTCATCCAGTTGTTTTGAGGAGACACTGCCTCCCTGGCCAGCCTACATTTGCATAATAGCTTTGACTATGATGGAAAAGGTTTAAAATTTGTGCTTGGCTTATTTTTTCCTGCCATCGAGCCACAGAATGCCCATATGGCTCGCAAGCATTTTGTACAGCTATGCTCACGAGCCTAGAGGTTCCTGACCGCTGTTGTAAGCAGACAGTTTGGTCACATTCTGAATATGGAATTACTGATATAAACGTATTGTATTTCATTTGTAAAATGAGCAGAATAATTACAACAACAAAAAACATAGAGGCGGCAGTGTCAGATTAAGCCACTAATAGCAACGCGTCATGGCAATGGCACTGTCACGTAAAAAATGTAAGTGAATTTTCCGACTTTTGAGCACATTGTTACTGTTTTGTACAAGTTTTCGTATTATTTATAATTCAAATTCTGTTTTAAGGCAAACATTAAATGTGTCATTTTATTTTGAGTGTAAAGGAATTAATTGAGATGGGCACACAAATGACAGAATTTCCTCCGGTTTGTTGCGCCCCACTTGGCATGTCTCTATTCCCCACCAGTGTGGCACGCCCCATAGTTTGAGTAACGCTGCACTAGAGGATGTTAGGGCCTCATGCCATCCTCATGGAGTTTGTTTCTGACAGTTTGGTCAGAAACATGTACACCAGTAGCAGAGTGTAGGGCTCTGGCAGTGCTCCTCCTGTTCCTCATCGCACAAAGAAGCAGATACTGGTCCTGCTGATGCCCTTCTACAGCCCTGTCCAGGTCTCCTCATGTAATGGCCCGTCTCCTGATATCGCCTCCATTCACCTGAGTCTGTACAACGGAACATAGCAAACCTTCTTGTGAAGGCATGTATGCCTGTGCCATCCTGGAGAAGCTAGACTAACTGCAACCTGAACGGGCTGCAGGTACCGCCTCATGCTACCAGTAGTGACAAGGACACTAATAAAATGCTAAACTGAAAAATTAACACTCAGCCAGCATAAGGATATAGCAATTGTCTGTGGCCACCACCTGCGAAACCATTCCCATTTGGAGGTTGTCTTGCTGTTGCCTCTCCAATACACCTGTTGTCACTTTCATTTGCACCTAAAAAGGTGACATTGCTGCACAATCGCTTATGCTTCCTAACTGGACAGATTGAAATCCCTGAAGCTTAATTGACTTGGTGTTACCAGGATGATTGTGTTCCCTTAATGTTTTTGAGCAGTGTATTTGTGAAGATTGACAACTCTCACAAATCAATTTCAGTCCCACTTTATAGACATCCCACTTGCTCTTTTCACATGGAAATGCATTTATATCTTCTTCATATAATATCTTCTTGATATAATATTATATCTTCTTCCATATAAAGCTTTATTTTATGTGTTTTCAGTAGCTAATTTGGAGCTGAATATTTTTGACAGAATCTGTTGTTTCCCTTCCAGGTGAAGGAAGAATGTCGACTATTGAACGCACCACCTATTCCCCCCCGGAGTTTGAAGCAGATGTCTTCCTCAGTGATTTCCCCTACAACGGCAGGTGTAGCAAAGACACGACAGATGGAAACACGCTCTCCAAGCCCTACTCTGTCCTATTACTCCTCTGGACTACACATCATGTAAGAACAGAGGCCAATTTTACCCTTTCAATTGATTTTGGCACTAAGCACATTTTAGGTCTGCTGTGCGCCAACTTATGCATTGTGAAAGAGTGACCTGCCATCAAAAATGCAGTGGATAAATGCATCCCATGGCTATTGACAAAAGCTATTTTATAACACAGCCTCCAGTAGCCAATGTGAAGTTTTCAATGTAGATCTATCCTATGATACGTTTGAAAACATGTATTGTTGGACACAACTTATTCACTTCCCAATGTACACTTCACTGGACATTCAACTCTTGTCCTTCCAACAAGGTGGCTGAATAAATTACTAAATATAACTAATTCCATACTATTATTACTACATTTGAAATGTCTTATGCCACCTCATCTTGGACTGTTTCAATCTCTGACTAATATTCTCAAGAATAACTCTAAAGGTGAGTACATTTCAGTGTTTGTATCTTTTTTCAGGGCTGCAGTCACAGGAAGTTCACAGCTTCCGTAAAGTTCAAGAGTTAATTTACTGGAAGGTTCCATCTCTGAAATGCCACTCCCAATCTGTATATTTTATTCTGATAGTATAACATCATAATAAAATTCCATGTAAACAGTTCCTTACATTTATTTAATAGTTAATAGCTTTTCTGTCCCTCCCAATGGTGACGAGTCGATACAATAGTAGCAGTGGTTCATTTCAACTTGTACATCGTTACATCAATTTTGTTGCTGTTTTTCTTGCAGCAGCGGAGCAGACAATGAAGTGTCCGAGGAGCAGAACCATGTGTGCTACCCCTGCAAATGGGCCCAGTCCAACGAGGAGAGCCCAACCACATCCCACGCAAGCCCACTGTTCCGAGACCTGCCGTCCTGCCCTTCCAGGCTGTCCTGGCCCAACGACTTCTGTGGAGGTGATCCTCAAAGCACAGAGGCGGAGTTTCTGCCTGTTCCCTGTCGAAGTTACTACAGCTATCCCCGAAAAAGACAACCGGGCACGCCCAAGTCGCCCTGCACTTCCAGTCTTTGTGACTTTGATGGAAGAGAGCAGCCAATGGAGAGGGGGAGCAGTGTCTCTCACAAAGCCTCATACACTAATCAGTTCTGCACTAAGTCATCAAGCTACACTGTGGAAATGTACAAAGACAATACTATAGAAGGATGTAACACTAAACAAAGCCTGTCGTGCCCCAGCTTGCCTCCGAGGACACCCAAATCGAACGAGGCAAGTAAATGTCAACGTACAGATGTATTGGCAGTTAAAAGTACACAACAAGACACTGTTAAGTGCCCTGTCAGTCAGCGAAACGATCAGGTCACAATGACAGACGTATGTCCCAGCTCCTATCCGCCGCTCGCACCTCCACCACAGTGCCCCATACCTGGCCCCGGACAACAGTGGCAACCGCCCACCAACCTCTCAGGACTCTCCATCGAAGAGGTGTCCAAATCGTTACGGTTCATCGGTCTCTCCGATGACATTGTGTCTTTGTTCGTCACGGAGAAAATCGATGGGAATCTTCTCATGCAGCTTACGGATGAGATTCTTTCAGAGGACTTTAAGTTAAGCAAACTCCAAGTAAAGAAACTCATGCAGTTTATTAATGGTTGGAGGCCTAAAATATAGCCTAGTACTGACCTAGGCAAACATGCAACGTGCTACAAATGTGTATGTGACCTGCCTTCTGCTTCAAGCTGTTTTTTGTACTAAAATGCTATGCACATCCAGATTTTTCTGGGAGTTCTTACATATAGCATGTCATGATTCTTTAAAGTTCTGAAACAATTCTGTATATTTTAGTTCTTAAGACAACACTAGAATTGGGCATGGTATATAACTGACTATATACTGAATAACCCACGCATTAAGCATTCTTGTTCAACCTGTAAAACCAAGATTAATCTTGGAAGTGTATCTGAAAGTTGGCTGCCTAACTTGCTAATCCAGCTCTCCAAAGTCCAACCCTGACAGTCCATTCTGGTTGTGGAACTGTGTAACAGGGTTGTGTTGTGTATTAACCCTTGTTTTATATTATCCCTGTTTGATTTTCTTTTTGTTTTCTAACAACTCTGTTACCACCTGCTTTAACCCGAAGCAGGTGGTAACGTGCTTTCAAAAAAATGTAATTTGAGGTTATGGATGTATATTTGTGATAGCAGGCACAGCTGCTAAATCCAAGCAATGCCATTGGAGACTAATTTATAACAGTGTGTGCTTTTTGTTGCCTTAACACTGAATTAATATGCAAGTTACAACAGCCAATACAAACAATTTAACTACAGATTCTGCACTTGACTTAAATGTCTCTAGCCTGTCTGGTCTGTATACATTACCAACATTGACATTACATACAAGTCTCAAAGAAGGGGATGTTTTGAGTATCAACAAGCAACTGCCTTTTATACCTTGCTTAACAAAATGTATTTGATGACAAAATGAAATTGTGTTATATACAGTAGAGGACATGTTACATGGGTGCATTACTGAAAGCCTTTGTTTAATGTGATATACATAAACTAACAATATTTCAATCGTTAATGTGCACATTCACAAATATAGATTTTTTTCAGACTTGAGAACAGACTAATCTGCCTTAATTTAACCTGCCACGGTCCTTTATCCAACACTTAGCTGGGGCCCGTTCAAGAGGTTGCACTGTAAGACTGTTCAGATGTATTGTGAAGGACCAGCTCTGATTGACTGTCAGGTATAGTGATGTGAATCAGTGGCTGTGTCCATTACATCCTGTTCTGTTACATTCTAAATGTTTTGCCTCAATGAATACACCTCAGGTTTCATTTTTCCCCCGTGTTTATCATTTGAATTAATGTAATTGTATGCAAGTGATATTAAGAGAGTACCTGTGAAATGACCAGCTATATTATAACCTGCTCATTGACAAACTTCTCTTGGGAAAACTGACAGTAACTTTTATGAACCATCCCTATTATTATTGTAACTATAAGCCTAATTTTTATGGTTGTGTATGGTCAATAAATATAGACATTTTTGTCTGTCTCTTGACTAAGTACAATAGGAAGTGCATAAAAATGAGCTCAAATTGTCGGTTAGGTATGGTGAGTAACTAAACAGTGAATAAAATATAAGAAAATCTACAAGTACTTAATTTGACAATGTGTTTTATTTTAGAAACAATTAAAAAAAATGACAACACTTAATATACTGTACTAACTGTGTAATCTGAGGACCAATGTCTGCACTATACAGCATGATGAGTAACAGCCATTGGCTCCGTTTGATTCCTATTGGAACACATGCTTCATGCCTGTGGCAAAGTGTTTATATTACAAGGATAAGTTGTGTTAAGAGGGGACTTGGGGGGGCGTACTGTCTGTATGTGTGATTCAGAACCCCCCAGTACATTAGGCTCCATGGGGTGGTTCAGACCCAGGGCTCCCAGCCTGCGAAGACCCTCCCCAGTACATTTGGATCCATGGCCTGGTCCAACAGGCACTCCACCTGGCTCTCCACGGACAGGCCCTCGGCCCGACAGCGGGCACGCACGTTATAGTTCTCACTTCCTAATGCCACAGACTGCATTTCCTTGAAGGCAGAACTCTTCTCAAAGCCCAGCTTCAGCTCCTCACTGAAACATGAGACAAAGTCCTTCACTAAAGGCTGTAGAAATTCTACTAGTCAAGCTTTAAACAAACAGAAAAAACTGGCTGGTGACTAGCTGCATAGAGTTCACTGCAAAATGTGCTTAGTCTGGGTCACACTTTAGTAATTTATTCTGCTGACTTGATTTGTCCAAGGTGAAGACATACTTCTGCAATGTTTCATTACAGTACGCCTGTAGACATTCAACTTTCAACACTTATTGCATTGTTTCCACTTAATTATAAATTACCTGGTAATGGTGGCAGGGTTTGTTCCTTCTAGTTTACCTGGTAATGGTGGCAGGGTTTGTTCCTTCTAGTTTACCTGGTAATGGTGGCAG
>JACXGM010015913.1:6454-20940 GCA_016801145.1 Umbra pygmaea
TGAATCCTTGGTATCTCTAGCTGATGTAATCCTGATGATCTGAGTGGTCTGTTGGGTTTATATTCAATGAGCATATCTGCAATGTATTTAGGTCCTAGGCCATTGAGTGATTTATATACCAGTAATAATACTTTAAAGTCTATCCTAAATGTGACTGGGAGCCAGTGTAGAGACTTGAGGACTGGCGTGATATGCTCATTTTTTCTGGATCTGCTTAGAATCCTGGCCGCAGTATTCTGTATGAGCTGTAGCTGTTTTATGGTCTTTTTGGGAAGACCAGTGAGGAGGCCATTACAATAATCCACCTTGCTGGTGATGAAAGCATGAACAAGTTTCTCTAAGTCTTGTCTGCAAACAAAGCATCTAATTCTTGAGATATTTTTAAGATGATAATATGCTGATTTATTTATTGCTTTAACATGACTACTGAAACTAAGGTCCGACTCCAGAATCACACCAAGATTCCTGACTTTCCTGATCTTTAGTTGTTTGACCCCTAGGGAGTCAATGGGGCTGTAGTAATTAGGCGATAGGGCTAAGTAGATCTGGGTGTTGTCTGCAAAGCTGTGTTAAGCAATTTGTTTCTTTCTCATTATTTGGCTCAGTGGGAGCATATACAGGTTGAATAGGAGTGGTGCAGGAATTGTGCCCTGTGGGACTCCACATTTCATGGATCTCCACTCAGACTTATGGTTGCCTATACTCACATAGTAACCTCTCACCTTAAGAGGACCCAGACTCCTCCAGAGCATATGTTGTCTGTACGCACAGACGTACTCGCTCACTCTTTTGAATATGTAGGCCTGCCCTCATTCCAGGAGACCGGTCGACCATAATATTTGAGCCACTGACAAGGTGGAGATGGCAAGGGATGTATCCTAGCAACTACCATCCTAACCAACACCAAATGTTGACATCCACTGGATATTTTGGGAAAGGGAACATTTTTTCCTCTCAAACTGCAAGCAGAGCCAAATTTGAAAATTAATCTAAGAGGGTTCTCATGCTTAACCACACACGCTCCCCTGGTGACAGGGGTTTGATCCCTGGCTTGGTCAGTGGTTATCTGTCCCCCCCTCTTTCCTGTCTTCTTTGCCTGTCCTTCCTACTGTCCTGTCAATAAAACATAATAAATACTGACCGAAATATAACTTTTAAACAACATCCTATGAATGTTTAATTGAAATAATGCATGGCTCTAAGGTAGCCATCGCTGGAGCAATCAAATGGCTCAGTGTTTAGGGAGTTAGACTTGCAGTCGGAAGGTTGCCGGTTTGATTCCCAATTGTCCCAAATGTCTTTGTCCTTGACCAAGGCACTTTACCCTAAGTTGCTCCAAATTACTCAAAGTGTAAAATGAGTTAGTAGGGAAAAGCTACAACTGCAGGTTTTACTCAGATTACGGCCTACATGGCACCGGAGCCCCAGACAGTTCACTGAGCTCTGGTCAGATCTAAACTCACAATCCCCATTTGTGATGGAGCTACTCCTGTAGGAGGTTTGGAAAAATGTTAGTACACAGGTCAAAGTTTAAATGCATTATATATATCTACAGCTACAGTATAAGGTAATGTCCAACTCTGGTTAATGGAAAATAGTGCCTTAGATAATAAGGCGTCATTGTAAACGCTACCCAGAATTCTTCACTCTAACACTTTAGCAGGAGAGCTGATCTCTGTGGGACGGTTCCATCCGTGTGTCTGATACAGACAGAGGCTTCATGGGTGCTCATCACTGCACTTTTCACCGGCTGTTTTATCGTGTTGAATAAGAGCGACTGCAGAGAGGATCCACGTCCTTGTGGGAGACTTTTATTATATTAGACAGAGAGAAGTCAAGACACAGAGTACATTAAATATCTACACATTTTTACAATACTGTACATAGCCTACATAACATTTACAGTATATTAGAGCTCCGGGCTGTGTGCTTGGACACTGGGGTAGAGCTCCGGGCTGTGTGCTTGGACACTGGGGTAGAGCTCCGGGCTGTGTGATTGGACACTGGGGTAGAGCTCCGGCCTGGGTGCTCGGACACTGGGGTTGAGGTCCTGGCTGTGTGCTTGGACACTGGGGTAGAGCTCCGGGCTGGGTGCTTGGACACTGGGGTCTAAGCCCAGAGTTTAGCTGAAATGTAACAATACATTTTCTGAGGTGAAAAACATCCCAGCAGCCCCTTCTCTTCCCACAACCAGGAAGTGGACTCTGTAGCTCAGGTCATCAGTCTGAGGCAGAGATTCTTATCTCCTAACTCCCTCCGTCCCCCTCTACACCCCTCCAAACACTGTATCCTTCTGTCCAGTTAAGTGATGACTTGTGTGAAGTGCTATCTCTGGTATCATCTAGGTGCTACTACAACACATTCATCTCTTTCTCTCTTCTCTTATCTCTCTCTAAGCTCCGCCTCTCTAAGGACTGGAGGCTGTCATTGGACATTAATGTCAGTGTGTGGGCGGAGACTCGAAGGGCCATGTAGACCACTGATCAGTTTGGGGCCATTCTGAGGCCTATAATATTCTATCGAGAGAAAAAGGGAGAGAGGAAATGTGTGGAAGAGTCCAGAATTCTGGGAATTATACCAACGATGTCAACATCTGGAGTTCTGCACATACCACCTTAATTTATATTAAAATCATATGGAGTCCTGCACACACCACCTTAATTTATATTAAAATCATATGGAGTCCTGCACACACCACCTTAATTTATATTAAAATCAAATGGAGTCCTGCACACACCACCTTAATTTATATTAAAATCAAATGGAGTCCTGCACACACCACCTTAATTTATATTAAAATCATATGGAGTCCTGCACACACCACCTTAATTTATATTAAAATCAAATGGAGTCATGCACACACCACCTTAATTTATATTAAAATCATATGGAGTCCTGCACACACCACCTTAATTTATATTAAAATCATATGGAGTCTGGCACTCTTCCCTCAGGTCTAAAGATCATTCCCAATGCCCCAGGGCAGTGATGGGGAAATCTGCCCTGTGTAGGATGCCGTGTTTTGGAAGGGATGTGAAATGGGTGTCCTGACTCTCTGTGGTCACTAAAGTTGTAGTAATGTTAACCCCGGTGTCCTGGACTAATTACCAGTCTGGCCTTAGTACCGTCATGGTAACCTAATCATCCACAGCTTTCTATTGGCTCATTCATCCCCTCTACTCCCCCCACTTCTCCCCAGGCCGTTGCTGTAATGAGAAGCTGTTCTCAGTCAAATCGTCTGTTAAAATAATGGTAAACTAACTAAATCTAAAACAGTAACTCTCATCAATACTGCATAACCAAGAGTTAAGCAACGATAAGAGTCCTTCTTCCAATTGTCCGTGGAGCTGGGTTCACAAACCTATTCTACTAACACACTGAAGCCCCAGACCAGTACATCCAATCAATCACAAGTAACAATGTTACAATTGTTAAAAACTACATGACCTATTGGGAAACACAAAGCAGCACTATCCCCCCTTCACTGACAATACACTGTAGGAAACAATACAGACTGATTTAAACCTTGGAAACAACTTGACTAACTACTAGCTGAGTGAGCACAGCTTTGCCATTTAGAAGTGAAGACAGATACACCTGGCTCCATGTAGAGGAAAGGCTGTGTAGACACTAGGGGTTCTGAGTGAGCACAGCTTTGCCATTTAGAAGTGAAGACAGGTACACCTGGCTCCATGTAGAGGAAAGGCTGTGTAGACACTAGGGGTTCTGAGTGAGCACAGCTTTGCCATTTAGAAGTGAAGACAGATACACCTGGCTCCATGTAGAGGAAAGGCTGTGTAGACACTAGTGGTTCTGAGTGAGCACAGCTTTGCCATTTAGAAGTGAAGACAGGTACACCTGGCTCCATGTAGAGGAAAGGCTGTGTAGACACTAGTGGTTCTGAGTGAGCACAGCTTTGCCATTTAGAAGTGAAGACAGGTACACCTGGCTCCATGTAGAGGAAAGGCTGTGTAGACACAAGGGGTTCTGAGTGAGCACAGCTTTGCCATTTAGAAGTGAAGACAGATACACCTGGCTCCATGTAGAGGAAAGGCTGTGTAGACACAAGGGGTTCTGGGCCGGCTATCTGTCAAAGCACTTTGTGGCAACTGCTGTGGTAAAAAGGGCTTTATGAAATTTGATTGCACCACAGCAGTGATACAGAGATGCATTTCATGGCAAATTGTGGAAGAATATTCAATAATCTGTTTAATTTCCCCAAAACCTTAAACTTTAAACTTGTCTAATAAGACCATATTACATTAGTTTGGACTACTGGCAGTTTATTCCTAGACTTTAGAAATATATATTTGTTGAGATTCTTTCATGTAAAGCTCTTGTTTTGAAATGGGGGTGGGTGCTTAAACTGGCTGTATGTATCTTACATTTACATTTAAAAAATTTAGCGGACACTCTTATCCAAAGCGACTTAACAGTAAGTACAGAAACATACCCCTGGAGCAACTTAAAATAAAGTATCTTGCTCAAGGACACAACGCCATTTGGCACAGTCGGGAGTCGAATTGGCAAACTTCCGACTTCAAGTCTGACTCCCTAACCACTGAATCATCTGATACCCATATCTTAGTTAAAAACGAACAAAAAATGTTTTAGGACTAGCAAAGTTTACAGCTGTTTGGAGGGAGGTGGACAAAATGATGTTTCTTATGTTGTCCACGTTCTGCTCCTTTTGTTCAATCAAAAAGAAAGTATATATAAATAAAAGTAAAACGACTTTGCCTGGGCCTCCTGCACGAGGCAGTGTAAATTGAAATAGCACTGCCTGGTATTTGGGGTAGATAAGTCTGATTATCTACCTTAAGTCTGATTATCTACCTTAAGTCTGATTATCTACCTTAAGTCTGATTATCTACCTTACCTCTCCAGCAACTACTTGTGGGCAGATTGAGCGCCTGTGAATTAAATTGTGGAGGTATAGTTGGCCAGCGTAATCATCCCGTATATGATCTGACTAGATGTTTTCCTGCAGTGTGAGAATAATCTGCCGGCTCTTCCACATGTGGTTGGATGAACAATGTGAGCACTCTTCACCATCCTGCATCTGTCGGGGGGGGGAGCTGTCGACGTAGCAGGGTGAGGGGGGAAAATTAGACAAGAACAATTGGAGGGTAGATATCGGGAAAAAATATATGTAAAAATAAAAATCTCTGGTGAAATCCACCTCGCCAGGACAAATGAATACTGCATTTATCAGGCAGTGAACAGGCACAATATTTATACTCCTGCATTATGTTTAATAGAAGTGTTTGAACAATAAACAAAGGCTAACAATTTTAGAATGCTGCATCAATGTAGTAAATCCTTTATTTCAATATTAAACATTATAGGGCCATGAATAGAACTCAGGGGAACATCAACAGTTGATCAAACATAGTCAGACCTTAAACACCAACCACATGGATAAATCTTAAACAAACCAACAACACTAACTCGTTTTGGGAATCTGAGCGGAGATATGTAATGAGCTGATGCGTTGATTGTATCTGATGTTATGTTCTATATCTGTGGAGGATTTAAAGTGCTGCAATGTTTTTCTTGTCAGTCATCAAACATTCAAATGAATACTATTTATCTTAGCTCCTGGTTAGTTAACCAATCAGAACAAAACTCTGCCAAGTGGTCCATCAACCCCACCAATCCGAACCATGCTCTGCCATGTTCTCAATCAACTAAATCAATAAACTTTTGCTCTTCCAGCTTATTGACCAATTAATACCAAGGAACTGTCTCTCTAATCAAATAACCTATTAACCAATTAACCACAGAGTCAATACTACCATGGAAACAGCTGAGTAAGCCTCCATCTGTCTGACTGATTGGCTGTGTTGTCAATGGAACATCCAATTAAGAGAAATCCATTTAGTGCTAATGAAATTATCTAGCGATGCTATTGTATTCCATAAATTAGTACTTAACCAAATGACTAGATGGGCTGGTGTCTGTGTCATGATGCTGATGGCAGGAGTTTTATGGAACATCAGATTTAGCATCTGTGGTGAGTGAATGGATGAATCAGTGTGGTAAGTGAATGGATGAATCAGTGTGGTGAGTGAATGAATGGATGAATCAGTGTGGTGGATGATTCAGTGTGGCGAATGGATGAATCAGTGTGGTGAGTGAATGGATGAATCAGTGTGGTGGCTGAATGGATGAATCAGTGTGGTGAGTGAATGGATGAATCAGTGTGGTGAGTGAATGGATGAATCAGTGTGGTGAGTGAGTGAATGGATGAATCAGTGTGGTGAGTGAATGGATGAATCAGTGTGGTGAGTGAGAGAATGGATGAATCAGTGTGGTGAGTGAAAGGATGAATCAGTGTGGTGGTTGAATGGATGAATCAGTGTGGTGAGTGAACGAATGGATGAATCAGTGTGGTGGATGAATCAGTGTGGCGAATGGATGAATCAGTGTGGTGAATGAATGGATGGATGAATCAGTGTGATGAATGGATGGATGAGTCAGTGTGGTCAATGGATGAATGAATCAGTGTGGTGAACGGGGGGCTAGAGGTCTATGTGAAACCGCATCATGACATATGTACATAGGTGGCATCGCTACTTCTCTTCCTCTTTCCTTAGTTCCTCCCTCCTTTAACACCTCTCCTAGGGCCCATTTAGATTGTATTCCTGTATATTCCTGAGATGTCTAGCATATATGGTTGAAAGTTCTCCAAATTTAAACAGGCACATACTCTCCTCTGTGTAGCCCATCATGTGGACATGCTGAAGGCCAGCTGTCTGTCATCCTCACCTATCTTTCCTCCTTCCAGTCTGTCTGTCCTCACCAGTCTGTCTGTCCTCACCAGTCTGTCTGTCCTCACCAGTTTGTCTGTCCTCACCAGTTTGTCTGTCCTCACCAGTTTGTCTGTCCTCACCAGTTTGTCTGTCCTCACCAGTTTGTCTGTCCTCACCAGTTTGTCTGTCCTCACCAGTTGTCTGTCCTCACCAGTTGTCTGTCCTCACCAGTTGTCTGTCCTCACCAGTTGTCTGTCCTCACCAGTTGTCTGTCCTCACCAGTCTGTCTGTCCTCACCAGTCTGTCCTCCACACTATTTTGTCCTCTTCACCTGTCTGTCTTTGAGTGCGTACAATGGCCAGGATGACCAGATCAAAGGCAATAACACACCGTGTGTGAGTCTGTGTGTGTGTCTGTGTGTGTGCGTTTTCTTGTCTGTTTCTTTTGATGGTGAAATGGAGGGACCAGTTCCAGCAGAGTATTTCTCTGGAAATCCCGCTATGGCAACTCCACCTGGCTTGGATGGCAAAGATGGGAGGGACACGCTCCCATGCGTCCACACACACAACACACACAGAACGGAGGAGGAAAAGGCAGGACAGCGTTTTGTTACCTCAGGAGACGGCCCACATTTCAGGCCTCTGGTGGAGCGTGATGAAGGGGGGGAGGCCCTTTCTTTGGGGGGTGATGTTTTGCCCTGAATCCCCTGGGACTAAGCTCTTCTGTCTGTCCAGATCGGGTCTGGCAACCACAGATATATAAACCCTTACACCCCCCCACCCTTCTGTTTGGCTACACTGACCATGGGTTGACCAATTTATTCTGGAAAAAACCTGCGGTGTAATTCTTCACCTGCTGGTACTCCAATGGGATGCCACAGAGAAGATATTCCTTGATACTGTCTCTTCACGCCTTGGATATTCTGAGAAGCGTTGATGGTGTCAGCTGCGCTCAGCATATCGTGGATTTACTAAGGGTTTTGATGATCTGATGTGACAGATACTTTGGAGCGAGAAGGAAAGGAAACCTCTGCTTGTGACGAGTCACAACCCATACTCTAGCTGTTGTGTTATTTTCACTGTCAGGCCAACACTGTTCAAGCCTTTTAGTTGTTGTTTGTTCAAACGAGTTGTGGAAGCAGTACACCCTATCCGTGCACTCTGTGAATTTCATGACTTGAGGACAAAGAAAATGTATCCAATTTATTTTTTGAAAAGCATTATAATTACATGTTCTTTATTTAATTGTAAAATAAGTGAATCTTTCTGAAATAGTTTCAGATTACTTTCTCACCTATGTAAAAGGTAAAGGTACTTTATTGTCACATACACATACATGTGGCAAAATTCATTCTCTGCATTTAACATGCAAGCTCCACACAGAAAGGCCCGGGGCTTGAACTCAGAACCTTCTGGCTGTGAGGCCACAGTGTTTTCCACTTGGCCACCGTGCCTGCCCTTATGTTGCTGGGTTAAATGTATTTGGTGATGCAATAGGCTCTGTTTCACAGTTGGGATTGTGAGATCCTGATGCACTTTCATTAATGTCCTTTTAATGCCCTGTCACTCACAGACACTGTTTAAGTCAAAAGAGGAAATACAGGGTAATCGTGTGGCGTAGTGGGCTAAATCGCTACATTTCAAGACAGTCTACGTCGCGATGGTCGTGGGTTCAAGACAGACCATGGGTTCTCTGACGTTCCTCGGGCCCCTGCACGAGGCACCGTAAATATGGCTGCCTGGGGTTTGGGTTAGATAAATCAGATTATCTAACCTGCCATGTCAGATCGGGCACCTGTGAATTAAACGTGGAAGTAAAGTCGACGAACGTAATCATCCCGTGCGTGATCTGACTAAAGGCTTCAGTGTTGGATGAATAATCGGCAGCTCGGGCAACATGCAGTTGGAAGAAAGAGGAAATGCAAAGAAAGCTAAATAATTGAGGTTTGTAGAAAAAGGAATTCATTAAATGTCAAATGATTTTGAGCAGAGAAGTTTCATGTGCTTTAATTTCAGATCAGACATATTTTCTCTGTGTTCAGCTGTTGCCTGAAATGTGTCACTGTGTGAAATGCACAACTGTAATATTTACAGGGTCTCGCTGAGGTAAAATCAATGTCTTTCGAGACAGACCTTTTCAAGAAAGCTAGAAGCATGTAGCAGATGTTCAATAGTGCTTTGTACACACAATTCAGTCAGGGATCAAAGAGGGTTTCCCTCCATGTGTCCTTATTGATCTGACACATTGATCCTGGGGTTTCTTGTTCGTTTAGTCCCATAACTAATAAATCAGATCCATTGCCCTCAGACTGGCATGAAGAAAATTGAAAGTTTCTATTTGACTGGAAGTGCAGTCTTCTTTCTTGACCTGGAAATCAGAAGACATTCTTTTGGAACTGCCAACTCTCACATTGAAGACGTGAGACGCACAGTTAAATCCGCTCTCTCACCTTAGACCCGCTATTTCTCACGCTTGAGTCCCTGAGCCAGCCATACTTCGATTTTGGCTGGTCAATACTTTCCAACATATTTAATTAACCTGTTGGCCTGAAGACCATTGCCAGGTGTCTGAAAGCCCCATTGCTTAGATCCAAGGCCTCAAAACTGATGAGCGAGCACAGCCGGAGTCTAAGCTAAGCATAACAGATGGTACATCTCTGTTCTTCTATAGAAGCTTTTGGTCATCCAGGATGACTGTTGGAACGTTGCAGTGAGGGAGGCATGAACGGTTCAGTGGCCATGGAAACAAAGGATAAAAAGGTGAATGGGGGTACTTCTTTATGCTACATCGGACTTGGCTAATACAAGTTGAAAAACAGTGTTTAACCGGGGGGAGTGGAATCCAGTTTAAATTGGTAACATCTAGTCAAAATTAACAACTTTTTTTGTGATAGCAACATGACCTTTATGTAATGAATCTCTGGTATGAATGACCAAAGCACTGCTGTTTTAAGATGGTGACCTCTAGTCAGTGTCCATTGCTATGGAGAAGTTGTTTTATTACATTTTAAACATTGGTAATCATCTGGTTTTAATAGTGACAAGATGTTTGCTTGGGATGTCGTCCGTGGTAGCTAACCTCACCCCATCTTGCTACCAATCTGCTTTCCGCCGAACTGTGAGGGAAGTAAATGATGTTCATCTAGCAAAACCTAACAACACTGAACTTGGAGCTGCCATCACCTACGAAAGTCCCGATGTTTGTTCACATTCAATTTTAATACATTGCAGAATCTGTAGCTTCATGGCCAGGTAGCTTCAGGGCCAGGTAGCCGCAGGGCCAGTCAGCCGCAGGGCCAGTCAGCCGCAGGGACAGGTAGCTGCAGGGCCACGTAGCCACAGGGCCAGGTAGCCGCAGGGCCAGGTAGCCGCAGGGCCAGGTAGCCGCAGGGCCAGGTAGCCGCAGGGCCAGGTAGCCGCAGGGCCAGGTAGCCGCAGGGCCAGGTAGCCATAATAGCCTGGTAGCCATAATAGCCTGGTAGGCTGGTAGCCATTGTGGTGAAGTGTCAGTGTGTTGAGGGGAACTGCCTGACCGCCTCACTGCCTCTCTCTTTCTCACCCCATGTGCATTTGTGCGTTGATGGACAGCTGGACTCTTCCAGCATGCCTGAAGAAAAGCAGGAGTGAAAGAAAGGAGAGAGAGGGATAATACAAAAGATTCTGTCATGGTCTGTTGGCCGAAACCTATTAAATCGTACCATGTGTGCAAGCCCTATCTCTAACATGCTGACTATAACATGCTGACTATAACATGCGGACTATAACATGCGGACTATAACATGCGGACTATAACATGCGGACTATAACATGCGGACTATAACATGCGGACTATAACATGTGGACTATAACATGCGGACTATAACATAGTTTTCTTTTGAACTGAAGTACTATATTGTGCTGGATCTGAATTTAGTCAGACTTGTACCAAATACTATTTCTCTACATCAATGCTTAAACCCACTGATAAAAAGAGAAATCAATATACCTTTTTGTAAATAGCTTTAAATAAAACCCTTTTTATTCATATGTCAGTGACCCATGTGGGGTAGAAAGTTAATTTCAACCAATGAGAATGGGACTTGCAGGGCGCCGAGCGTCACAATAAGAACCAGGTTCTGTTTGATCGCTCGTCAAAGTAGATGCTCTTTTTGAAGTGTAAGAGCAGTTTAAAGATTTCTTCACGGACGCTATTCTGTTGTTGTATTTCACGACACACTCGCACACAGATATCAGGGATCTATTTTGCATGTAACCACGCATGATGACGTGTTGTCAATAAATTTATTAGAGGCCTCCTCTTCTCCTCTTCCTTTGACCCTGAGAGTGACCTCCCAGACAATTCTACAGATATTTTAACCGTAATGTCATTTAACAGACGCTTTTATGCAGAACAACCTACAGTTATGACTTATTTCAGATTTCTGTCCTGCTGTCCCACAGTGTGAATCAACCCCACAACCGTGACATTTCAAAGTGAGTTTACACAGGACTATGTGCAGTTAGGCCTTTACACACTTGAAAATAAAAATACTTGTTGCCATTGTAATCTGTAAACTGGTAACAATCTTATTTGTTGACTATAAACTCGAACCCACTACCCGAGCGTTGCGTGGGAAATGCTCCACTAACTGAGCTAAAGAGGTCCTTACACCAGAGACTAGCAACGCTTGGCAGTGTTGTGTAACATGCCCCGTGGGAATCTAATGCAGCAGAGTACCAGAATCACTTTTTACATACCCTAGAACATTTGCATATTTTAGTAAATTAGCAGATGGTCTCAGGCAGAGCAACTTGGCGAGCATCTAGGGTCATCTGCCTTGCTCAAGGACAGTATATTTTTTAACTTGCTGGCTCTGGGATTCAATCTTACTACCTTTAATTTACTGGTCAGTTCTTGATTTTATTGAATATGTAAAAATAGTTTTTCATCATGTTTCACAACACGCACGCACGCGCACGCGCGCGCACACACACGGTTCGGAGACACAGTGTGTCCTCTAATGCATGCAGCATGGCCAAATGTCAGGTCCTCCTAGAAGCATTGGGCTGGTGGACTAGGAGGTGTGGTCATGAAAGGTCTAGAAGCCCAGTGAATTAAGTACAGGGCTCATGAATTCTGAACAGCTTGTCTTACTGTAGCAGTTGTCTCTCGTGCTTCTGTTTTAAAAAAGACCAAAGGTTGTTGAGAAGAAAAGACACAGAATAGAAATCTGCATACATTTGCATTAATGTGGATACAAAATGATGAAAAAAAGAATTAATTTTTCTTTCGTCTTCCTGAAGTGCATTTTTTGTGTTTGCTTGTGTGTAGTTTGTTTTATCTTTCTCCTTCTCAATCCCTTTATCCTGCAGTTACAAAATCACACTGATTCGCATTGCATATTTCACCGTGCAGGACTTTGCTGCTATCTATTTCATCTATACGATTAGCCAATCACAGGCTCTGGTAGTTGTCTTGTGCCCAATCAAGGAACAGTAATGAGATGGTGATTTGGCAAAGGAGTTACACTTCTGTTCATGTATGTTGCTTAGCTGTATTGGAATAAATGATGGTGGATGTTATCGTTGATTATTAATTTACACAGAGTGGTTGATAAAGTTCGGCTTCGCTAGCTGATCATATTTGTCCTTTTTGATCGGAGGATTGGCTGATGTTTCATTTGGGGACTGCTTGCTGTTCCTGTTAGTGGGAAGGAGTGTATGCGTCAGAGGGGGAACATATATGAACTATGCTCTGTTGTTGTTTTCCACCTGTAACCTTTTCAGCTCCGCTCGCTGCTTCTATTCATCCTACACTTTTTCAAGGAGAGTTCGCTTTGCTGCTGTGTTCTCGTCTTCCATCCTTCTCCCTCTCCCCCTCCCCTCGTTCCCTGAGGGCATAGAAACCCTGTGCCCTAGTTTAATTTGAAACAGTAGCTAGTTGCCTTTGATTTTATACCTTCCGTTATTCGGTAAGGTCCTCTCCTTGGATCTTTGGATAAGCAGTTAAATGGACTGTTCTCTCACGGTGGACGTGAACAAAATTACACATTTTGTCCTTTTTCTCAGCTGAGGTTTTATTAAAAACATTCTCTCCCGTTCTCGTTGTTCTACCTCCATTCACCCCTCTGTCATTAAGTGGCTGCTGTGCATTCTGGGAGTATTAACAAAGATGAGGACTTTCTGCTGAAACTGCACCGTCATTGTTGCACCTCCGGTTTTTAAACACGCAATAAGCATATGATTATCTCTCTGAGGCCGCCCTGCTGGAATAATTTTAATAGAACATTTCTCCAAATGGTCTACACTGTGAATAATGGTTTAGATGTGTTAAGGTTTTGCTTCACTTTTTAAATTGAAACAATTGTGGAAGAAATAAGGAACGAAGCTGGTGTTTTATTCCTGGTGTTCCTAGCGGTGTTTCCATCCATCTCTTTCCCATTTACACATCGTAGCCTCAGAATGAAAAACACATCACACTGTGTGTATTTCTATTACAAAGCTTCCCTCCCTGTTTAAAAAAAGGCTTTGTTCCTGATATGATTATATCTATTCTAGGACTTTGAGTGCTCCAAACATTCTAGGACTTTGAGTGCTCCAAACATTCTAGGACTTTGAGTGCTCCAAACATTCTAGGACTTTGAGTGCTCCAAACAACACTGGATGTGCATCAAACAGGACACTACTCCCTACGAAGTGCTCCATACTAATAAGGGCCCTAATCGCAATAAGTGCACTCTACAGGGCATATGGTGGCATGTCAAATTTGGCCTGTCTCTGTTTGAGCACTTTGAGAAGTCGTAATAACTGTAGACTCATCTGAGGGGGGGGGGGGATCAGTGGCAGCGTTTTGGACCAAAGGTTAATTTAACTGATGTATGTTGACAGAACCTGAGACCCTCAGTCTGGCTGCCGCCGGCTGGATCAGTCAGAGTGCCTCAGGTTAGTACGCTCAATGTTCTTACAAGGGTTCTACTGAAGATGTGTCTTTCTGTAATATCTATTTATATATTTGTACAGCATTCATTAGTTTTGACACCGGGACATTTAGTGAAGTAGACAGATTAGAAGCGTAGATTGAGGCTGGCTGAGAAGATAGCCTACATTTCAAAACTAAAATACCTTGCACAGTTCACACTGAAAAAAATTTACAATGATGTTGCAAACTATAATCAATTAAAAGTATTCTATCAAACTAAAATAAATTAACAGTAATATCTGAAACTATAATAAATTAACAGTAATGTCTCAAACGCTAAAGAAGGCAACCTTTAAACTCCTTGTATGTAAACAACAAGTGAAATGTGCACTGGCCATAGGTAAACGATACAGTACTTAGCTAGGAAACAGAGCAGGTATTTGTCAAGGTAAATTACAGGTAATCAAATGAACTAACAGGCTGACAAACTGCTACAGTTAATGACACAGAGTCCTTTTATCACCCATCATTTGTCATTTCTTTGTTACTCTCCTGTATCTCCTCTCTTTCCTCCCTCTCTTTCCTCCCTCTCTTTCCTCCCTCTCTTTCCTCCCTCTCTTTCCTCCCTCTCTCTCCTCCCTTCCTCTCCTCCCTTCCTCTCCTCTCTTGCTCTCTCTCTCTCTCTCTTGCTCTCGCTCTCTCTCGCTCTCTTCCTTTCCCTCTCTCTCTCTCTTCCCCCCTCTCTCTCTCTTTCCCTCTCTCTCTCTCTCTTCCCCTCTCTCTCTCTCTCTTCCCCTCTCTCTCTCTCTCTTCCCCTCTCTCTCTCTCTCTCTC